>UXGC01000351.1:0-142284 GCA_900480045.1 Eurytoma adleriae
CATTCAGTGAAATTTCACTAATTTTCAGTGAGGATCAGGGCAAACCAGTGAAAGTGACCTGATCTGCACTGAAAAATTAGTGAAATTCACTGAAAATTAGTGAAATTTCACTGAATGAGATTTAGTGAGATCAGCTTATGTTTGGGCTGAGTAAATATATTAATCAGACTAAAGTTGAATTGGTGAAAATTAGAAAAATGCACTAAAGATTGGTGGAATGGTCTCTACTAATCATCATTTCATATTTAACTAAATTTTAGTCTATTTTACTAATTTTTAGTAGTAATATTTCACTAATTCAACTTTAGAAGGATCAATCAAGTTTGAAAGGATGTTATTTTTCGAAAAGGAATTAAGTGCCTACTTTCAAAATTTAGGCAACAAACTTTTTTTACATTATCTAAGAAAATTACTTGAGAACACAAAATTAAAAAGAAAATGAAAAATCTGATCTAGTTATTAGACAAAACAAGTTTCTTATTGAAAGTGGTCTTTGAATGTTGACATACCTAAATATATTGTCGGTTTATTTAAACGAAATGTATTATAGTAATTAAGTTTGCTAAAAGCGTTAACATCAATTGGTTCATAATGACACAAACGCACGAGAAGTCGCAAGAACATAAAAATAAACATAGCTAATGATTATGGAACTATAAATAAAGTGAATAATGGTAAAGAGGTCGACTTAACAGTGAATAGGTTTCCGATATTTTGTTTGCTTGAAAAATTAAAGGGGGTTTGTTAATTTTTCTCCTTTTTACAATTTGGTGGAGTGTAACTAAAAGTTTGACACTTGTATTCAAGTAAATATCTTCTTACATCTTCTTCTTTCGCTTATAATTTATTTAAAGACAGATCATTAGTATTCGAAATGCAATTAAAAATGATTTACATGCAATTATATTATTATTTTTTTATAAATTTTGCTGATTGAACAACTTATTACATAGGAAATATTGTTTATTAAAATTTTGACACTCCATGAAATATAACAATTGTATTTCTTTTACATTTTCCCTATTGTAGATCAGGGAAGAGGAAGTTGGTTTTGCAATATTTGCAATCCTTTGTAAACTTTTAAGATTAAATTAAACTTAAAATGTATAATAACAATAAAGTTCTCAAATATTTACTTATTCATTAACCCAGGAAATCAAAATATTGCGTTTAATTTAATTTACTTGTGAAATAACCAAGTTTAAATACAATAAAAATTTAACAAATCAGTCGCAGAAGATGATAATGTCTCCTGATCTCGAAGATACACTTTTAAAACTAGTTAAACCAAATGCACACGAGATAAATCAAAAGCACACTACAAATATGCAATCCTTGATACACAAAAAATAAAACAAATTATATTCAAAATTTATTTGTTTGTTTCATCGCAAACGAAATACACAAAACGTGTGTACCACAAATATATGACGCACCCGTTTCGCGTGTTTTCTGCATTTTTCCTCGTAGATAACGCACAAATTTGTTAACACTGCAAGCGAGCGGCCATTAATTTTCGCGGCCGAAAGTAAAACCGTGAAGAGGATCCGGCGGGCGCGCGGGCCGCCCGCGGCTTGTCATTTGACGTCGGCGGTCTAATGGACGCGACTCGGCCGCGGTATTGGCCGCCGCTCAATTTCGCAACGCGCACAAAGAAGCCGTCAATTTATCAGCGCAATTAGCGGATTCGACTTCTGATCGAGGCGCGCGCATAACGCCGCCCGATTGCGGCCTGCCGCCGCGCTTTCACTGCCGGCCGCGCGCACCTGCCCACTCGCCGTCGACGTCGCGCGCGCCGCTAAGGATAGATTTTTGTCGCTCGCTCGCACTTTGATCTCGAGCACGCAGCCAATTTGATTTACGACTTTCCACTCGAGTCGCGGCTTTTGCCGGGGGGCGAGTGATTTTCCTTGGAGTGGTGCGCTCCGCGTGGTTTGGATTGCAGTTTCTTTTCTAACGGCTAAGAAGTGGTCCTTTTTTTAAAGATTTTCGATCACTTTGTGCATGTCAAAATGCGCTTTTAGGTCGTATCTGGAAATGTATCACATGTATCCATAAAAGTGTAAAAATAAAAAAGTTTTTAAGTAAGAAAATAAATGTATATAAAAAATCATCTTGCTATGACGCTTCAGATAAGAGATATGGTCTTTTAAATTGTTAATTTGTTTATAACTTTTTACTGTTGATTTTTTCGACTGAGAAACCTCGAAAGTCTGATTCTGCATCCAAAAGTACATCTGAAAAACTTAGATGCACGAAAGGACATGAGATTGCCACGAATTGTATAATGACATCACCTATAGACTATTTACTGAAAGCTTTTTCTATTTTGCTAAAACTTTGGAAACTTTGACCAATGAGACTCTTATATTTTGCAATTGTACTAATTGAATTTGGCAATGGTACAGTAAAGAAATATTTCAGATATTAGATTATAAGTTTTAATGAACTTTTTTACAAAATTTTTACTAAATTATTTATTTCAATTGTAACAAACTCCTTTTACTCAGCTTTGTATGTAAATTGCACAAAGTTAGTTATAGACAATTTTTTTATGTTAATCTTTGCACCAGGGTCTACAGTATGATTCTTTTTCAAAACTAATTTAAAGCTTACTAAGATGATAAGTTACAATAAATGATGACTATTAATAATCCAGACAGATAAGGATTTTCCTATCAATTTTTCAATCTCTCTTTTTTCACACTCGCAGACTTGCACAAAAAATGTATTTGCTATTGTTATCGATCAATCAAAACTCAAAAAAGGTGCAGGTAAATGCAAAACGCAATAAATTAATCTGAATCAACTAAGGTTAACAAGAAGCAGAGTCTATCGCAAAAAGTCGCCGCGATCTTCACCTTTGCCCATTTCTCTCGATGACTCGCTCGCCTCTGCGAAATTCCTCGGCGTGCTTTTAGCGGCCGGACACTCGCCGTTGCATGAATTACGTAAAATCCTTCCCGGGAGAGTGTTTACTCTTTCGACGAGCTTTGCAATTTGACGCCGCGAAATTGCGCGCGTGCATAATGCCCTCGCTTCTTGTACCCGTTTTATTTACTTATCTTTTTATTCGTCGCCGTCTATGAAAACATTTTTAGTGCAATCGACGTTTCCAGGTGTGATAGCAAAGGAATCGAAAATAAGCTGTTTTCTTCGCGGGATTGAAATTACAGGGATCGGTTGCATACAGATTGAGGAATTCTTGATGCGCTGGTTTTGTTCTTGGAAAAAATATGTTTCGGAAAAAAATGTTGTCGGATTACTTGCGATCATTTATTAAGTGACACTTCTTGCAGTGCAAAGGAGAAATCCACTTATTACGTGGATGTTTGTAATCAGGAATACTTGTGCTTATTTTCCTATGCAATGACACTATGTCACAGTTTCAATGGTATTTTTTTAACAAAAGTAAATTTATTTAAATATTTTGCTACAGGGGCTTTGTAGAAATTCCCTAAATAGTTCATATTAAAGTTAATCAGCAACCTAATTAAACAAAATGAAATATTGCCTTAAAAAATAAATAATTGTAAAATATTAATATCACACATTATTTTGAATTATTATAAACATGTTTTATAACTTATTTTATTCTAAGAAATAGTATTATATTATAAAACAATTTCAGTCTAGCTAAGTATTTCAAACCTTTAATTATACTCATTCGAAATCCACTTTATCTTCGATACTCCTGTTAATCGAAAAATTTATTGTTGTTGTATTAGAAGTTTAAAATATTTTAGACTGAAATTACCTTATAATGTAATATACTATTTTATATAAATGTTATTTATTTATTTATCTGTCAGACGGATTGATAGTCCATTAAGTAAACTTAAACATTAATAGTAGACGATACTAAATAAAAGTCCGCTGTTTAAATCTTGAGATCTAGACGTACACTTACATACACACAGGTCGTACTCACACGATCAGCAATTTTTTTTAAATATTAATATTTCATAGTTATATAGATAATTTATAATCAGTCCTGGAAGTGATAAGGAATATACCCTCATAGACGTCAAATAAAAGCTCACTCGGCTTATCGCGGTCTTTCGTCGCTACACTTCGTGTCGCAAATCGCGGACGTACGACACGTTCGCACGCGCCAAATCACGCAACGCCTATACCGATCGAATGGAACGGTCGATAATCTCGGGGGGACCCGAGCGACGGGAAGTCGAGGGAGAGGAAATTTTTCTTTTTTTTTTGCGAAATCCCCCCTCGACGACTTCGAAATCGCGGCAACGCGACACGCACGCACACGGCTTAGGATGAGAATTAGCGATTGTGACGAAAATCGATTTGTTAACTGCCGATCGCGACGAACCGTCGGCGCGGATTACGGCCTCTGCTTCTACCGGCCGCTGAAAGAGTTGCGCCTCGATTTTGCGAAAAGTAAGCATTTTTTACCGTGATCCTCGCGAATTTCGATTTACTATGCGCTTAATTGTTCGGACGGGGAGATCGAAGCGTTTTAACACCTTTTTATGATTTTCACTTTCTACACTTTCTTCCTTTATCCGTGAATGGGTTTTTAAACGTCGGTAGCCAGCAAGCTTTTAGCGGCTCAATTTGCGTCGAATTTATACATGGAAAATGGTAATATTCTTAGAATAATTCGCGAATGAATAATCGAGTTAACGGCACCGCTGATTTGGCCCAATAGTCACTTTCGTTTTTTCACTTTAATGAGTTTCTCAAACAACTGGACAAACGGGATCGACGGTTGCCGCAAGCAAAAACAGAAGCTGGGTGTACGGGTGTAATTTAAGATTAGGCTATTGCTTCTGAATGAAGATTAAATTTTTATTAATGAACATAAACTTGTCGTGGAATCGATATCCTGGGAAAACAGAGATACGAGAATGAATCCACGGACAATTAGCAAATTGTATTAAATCTTCTTGCAATTACGACCAGTTCGGAGATTTCCTTATTTAGATACTCGATCAGATAGAAGAAACGTATACTGCATTGTTATTGATAAAATATATTATTATTTATCATAAGATTGCAACTGAGCGGAATAAAAGTAGCATTAATTTATAATTCAACAAAGTGTCTTTATCATTATTGATGATTTCTAAATGAGATAAAATTGCTGATAATAATTCAATTTTCGTATTTATGAAGTTTGAAATACTCAATAAATTGTACCGCTAACTGATTACGTTATAGGAGTTCCTTAAAATGTAAATAAATGCTAAAGAATCCGAGGCGTAAACGTAGGAAACTAGTTTAGTGCCTGGGCTTAAATTCCATCCCACTTTAGATAATAATTCAGATTACACTTAAAAAAGTTCTTTATTACGAAGAGCTTAATTATTATTGCTCACTAAAGTCACGATATTTCATCTCGCACGGGCGCCACACATGCACACCGCATAAAGTACAAAGCGCCGACTCCACCTCTTCATCCTGTATAAATGTTTTCTCACCAGGTACTTCGCGCCTCTCTTCTTCTTCCTAAACAATAATAATACCCTCTCTGAAATGTTTAGCTCCCGTAAGAATCGCAAGGGGTGTGCCGGAGCAATTAACGGCACTCGCCGAAAAAAGGAAGCGGGTACCCGGGGGGTATGTACACGAAAAGTGCCGATCGCCGCGCGCGGAATGCGCCGGCTGGCTTACTTGCGAACCGGTATACCGGGGGGACGGCCTCTCGCGATGCGTGACACACATACACGCGCCAAGCTCCCGCGCACGGCACGTCCCGTTTCATGCGGGCTCTATCCTTATGCCCGCGCTCCCCTCTTCCACACCTCCGCAGGATGTGCCGACGAGCATCTCCGGAGACTCGTACACACGCCGATCGCCGCTGTGCGTGGGTACAATGGCGCGGCTAACGGTCTCGGGCTCCTTTCGAGATCTCCCTCGTTTTTGATGCGGAAGGATGACGGCAGCGCGGATGCTCGCTGGGAATGGAGAAGTTGATTGGATCGGTGGAGATTTACTTTACGCGGATTGAGATAGTTGGATTTATGGGTTTATTTACTTTGTACAGATGTCGGTTTCTTTGACTTATTTGTTGATCCAATTCGTGTCCAATTGAATAATACAGCGGTTTACTGATTCTCAATTATTACTGTATATAGTAGGTAATTATTCAAACTTTTTAGTTCGATTAGAGGATTGGAAAACAATTGGACGTTCTTTTTGGAGATTGAGATCAAATTCGTGATTTCTCGTTGAGAAAAATCAAAATTACGAGAGGCGTGGTAAAATTATTAAACAGTTTAATTTTATTTTCTACTCTGCATACAGTCATAGTGTTCGAAAGTAATCTCTTGACATCTGGCTCTATTAATATATAACATCTAGATCTTCAATTGTTGAATTAAAGCTTTAAAAATTGAAAAAATTACCATTTTATTTTATAAAAAATTGGTATTTTTTCAAAATTTATAGACACATCTTAAATCGGGATATGAAATCAACTTCACTTACAATAAAAAGCATAATAAATTACATCGTAAATCGCCACGTTAAATGTGAGATTCTTTAACTATTAAAGGAGCCTGGAATCCGTTAAGTAATGATACTAAAAACATCAAGGATGATCTACGATCAATGCAAATGTTATTTTTGCAATAACATTTCTTCACATTCCTAAATCTCTTAACGTGGCGCGAAGTCAGGTCAGGTCATCTGTTTTCATTCATACGATTGATATTTATTACAAATTTTCTTATGATTATATATATTTTTTAATATCTCATTAGATTTAAATAAAGAAAAATCATGTTTTAGTAAAATTGACCACATGTGCATTATTAATTTATAACATTTTGTAAGTACTTGTCTTACTTATATCAAATTTCATTATATCTTAGAGTAGAGTACAGTAATTTTTCTTCAGAAAGTCAGTATGGGACAATTTTCCTAGGCAATAAAATAGTTTTTACCATAAAACTTTGTATAGTGTCCTAAATGTCCAAAGGAAACTTAAGTCACCATCACAAATTTGATTTACCGAATGACTCAACAGTCATGACTTCAGCGTAGGTGCATTTCTATAGCTGTTACAAAAAGGGTACCTACGATGAACAGCTGACCCCAAAACCTTGTAACACGTAGACCTTCGCGCCATCCGTCAAGCTCATTATGATTGAGCCACGTTCGATTTATCATACCGATCCGTCGCGCATCGCCGCCCACCGTTCATCCCAACTATTTTCCTTTCTTCCTCTTTTTTTCGTTCGTCATCGCTCACCCCTTCCAAGAAAAATGATTTTATCGCAAAGGTGAAACTGATCGCGGTGTGCGAAAGGGTAACGGATTAGCGTCACCGCAGCACAGGATACCGGGAATCGCGCAGCCGATTTTCTTTTCGTTACAAAGTGAATGCCTGTCCGCGACGTGTAATTTCGCGGAAGCCGCGTGCAATAGGACGCATTTCGCGTATTTTGCAAGCGCGATTTCCGAAACGGCGGGGACACACGGCCTTTCTGGAATCTCGGCGGAATTTTCTCGACTCCGGTCGATAAAAAAAAAAGTTTTGCCGATCGAATGGATATACAGGCATTTATCGTCGTGAATTACGATACTTTAATAACAGTTTGTATACTCGTATTGTCGAAACTACGAGAATGAGAAATTAAAAGGATTTTTCTTTATCGTGGAAAGCATGGGATTAGAGAAGCAAACAATCGGTAAATTTCCCTAATAGGCGACTTCCTTTTCTCGACGCGTCTCTTTATGAGAAACGATGAAAAGGATGTGTCTACGCGACAGTGGCTTTTGCGACTGCGGTGGACAGTGCAGTGCTGACGGTAACCTCCGTCGATTTTTTTTTGCAACCTCACGACATGTGTCGTTGCTGCTGCTGCTGCAGGCGATTGCGTCGGTCGATTCGTATCTCCTCCGAGGAGTTATTTCGGAGGTTCGTGGGCTTTCTGCTCCAGTGGTCTCTGGTGAAGTTCGAATTGTGGAGGGATTTTCCGGTTGCTTTGAGGTTCGTTTCATTCCTTTAGAGCCACCTGCTTATTTATGCATCTTTTATCTTATTTAGTGCAAGCAGTACATTAGTTACGGAAGGTGTAGATCGAATCGGTATTAGTACGAATGGGCGATATACATCGAGGTACAAGATAAATCGTTGTCAAGACATGATTTGTCGAACCTAACTGATGGTGAATAATTAATTACTGCTGTAATCTACGCTAACGGTTAATCGTTTGTCTCTCGGCATTTAGTTTTTTTTAATTGATATATTTATACATTTAGAAAACATTGATAAGCGAATGCATTACAATTTTAATTTTTGTCTAATGTAATGTTTTATCAACTTCATTAAAAATAAACTTTCAATAATATTAGAGCGTAAAAATGCTGAATTTAATAGTTTATTTGTCCCAGTTTAATTCATTTGTCCTATTTTTACAGGGAGTGAAAAGGTCATTTCATCGTGGATTTTAATAACACTATAAAAGTAAACATAAGAAAAGAAAAAAAAACTTAATTTGAAGGACTGTATATTAAAAAAGCTATGTTGCAGAAATAGCTAATCACATAAATACTTGTAAATGAAACTGCACGTTGAAATGTTAATGCACAATGTATCAACATTTTGCATCCTCATGTTTAATTGTTCATATTCTAACTATTGAAGTAACAACCTTTTTTTACACCTATAGTTTCTCAAAATACTGCTTTCTTTCTCTTCTTTCGTCCGCTTATTTTGGTCGAATCTTTAGGTTTTCTAGGAACTAAGTGACCGTCAAATAAACAATTACGAAATTTTAGCAAAAAAAAATAACTTTAGGATCGTAATGTTTAAAAAATATTAGCGATAAACACTAACATCTTGGTTTTCTTTTTACATCTTTTGGTAAAAGAAAATCGTAAGCTTCAAAATCCTTATACTCTTCTTATTAGTTAAAAAATAAAGATAAATCACTCACGGTTTATTGTATAAACAATTGAATATGCTCCTTATAAAATTTCATTATACCTCGTGCTCCAAAAGCAACATAATCCTCCTCAATCTTCGCGTCACCATGAACCATCGCTCGCGAATGAAAAAAATAACGTCCCTAATTAAACAACGCACTACGAGAAAAGTGCAAATCGCGCAATTCTGATTCACCTGAAAAAATTCCCGCCCAATTTGCCGAGCGACCAACGCTCGCGTCGGTCAGAAAAATGCGCGTATACGGGTAGCGCGGAAAAACCTCCGTCGGCGCGGTCCTGCTCGGTTGACTCGGCTAATGGGAATCGGCGCTCGCGCCTCGCGAGCGCGCGCTGCCCGCGGCAGTCTGCACTCGTCGGCCCGCGAGCCCATACCGATCTCGCCTTCCCTTCTCGCACGACCGTCGCCTCGTACACCTTCTCCCCTTGTTCTCTTTTCTCTTCATTTTTTATTTTTACCTCGCGCGGGAGTCGATCTCCGGATAAAGCAAGGAGCGGAGAGGCAAAAGAGGGAAAGATCGCGGGCGGGAGGATGGAGGATCTGGTGCAACAGTACATTGAACTGCCGAAATTTCTTGCAGCGGAGCTGACGATGAACGCGAGCAGCCTGCACGCCGGTGACCTGGCCGCCTCCAACAACTCGCTGGTCAAGTTCTACCAGCACGTCTTCTGGGAGCTGTCCGGTGAGTGATCCGCCGCTTCTTTGATACGGGAGCCATTTGCCGGCTAATCGGGAGAAAGGGGGAGAGAGAGGGAGCGAGGATAGCGCTCGACCGTTAACCGCGCCGAGTAAAAAAAACGCCGGCCGTTCTGTGAGGATGAGCCGCGGATATGCGCATCCTGCACCGGGATCCGATGCTTCTTAGAGCGAATTAAAGGGTCGCTGATTTCAGGATACGCGGATGCGCGCGCTCGCGGTCGTTCAACTTTAGATTACAAAACTAAATTTCTCGCGGCGAGTTTATCAAGTTTTTATTTTAATTCGGTGGGTTTTTAATTACTGGCGTTACTTTGCAATGTATACAATTGTTTTTTTCTTTATTGGAAAGTTTAAATTGTAAAAATTATATTCAGAAATTTTTTATGCGACAAATTTGATTAAATGATCTGGTTGTGACGATTGAGTTGTTCAAAAACGTTTGAAACTAATTTATTCGGCGGTGAGAACGCGTAGCAAATTTATGGAGTTTTGAATTGAACATGAGCATCTAACGAATATCAGATTATCAAGGATAATGGATAACGATTAGTTTTGCTCTTAAATTTAACACTCTCCCTCTTAAAGAGCTGTCAGTCAGTCAAAATGGATGGTTTCTCGCAGCAATCCATCAACAATAGATGTAGTTTTACGGAACACATTAATATGAATCGAAATTTACTTTTTATTTTTTTAACGAATCCACTAATACATCGTGAGCTTCATTAAAAATTTTAAAAATGTTCAATTAAAAAAAATGATTATTACCTTTTAAATAATGCACTTCTTTCATAATGTAAAAAAGTGAAACACCACTCGATTCGAGTGAAAACTTAGTCACTCAAGCTAGTTTGTGAAAGAGAGTGAAATAGAGTTTTCGAATTGTTCCACTTCATAAATTGCAAAAAAGACAATGAAAAGTATAAATAAAATATCGCGAAATTTTAAAGTTACACAACACTAGAATCACTTCATTGCATCAATTTTTCCTCAAAAAAAAAAAAGAAATAATAATAATACGAAAAAAATTATCTATGGAGAAAAAGAAAATGAAATATGTGATCCTTTTAGATCACCGTACGAGAGATTGGTTCTTGCTGGCCTCGCCCATACCCGGTTTGGGCATACTGATAGCGTACCTGTACTTCGTCCTGTCATGGGGACCCCGTCACATGGAGCATCGCAAGCCCTTCGAACTTAAGTACACTCTAGTCATTTACAACTTCCTCCAAGTCCTCCTCAGCTTCTGGCTCTTCTACGAGGGCCTCGACGGCGCCTGGCTGAGCCACTACAGCTGGAAGTGCGAGCCCGTCGACTACTCCAACTCGCCCAGTGCCCTCAGGGTAATAATTTCACCTCTACGTTTACTCTTCTCTTTTTTTTTGATAAATATTAAACGCACGAAATTCGTTTGGTGAACAGTGGACTAAATGAATTTTCATTTTTAAAATAACATATCGTCGCTTCTTACCAAGACTAGCAGATCCCAAAAAAGATTATTTTGATATGCTGTTTTAGAGTAACAGAGTGAAACTTTACTCTAGTGGCTTTAAAAATGACAAATTAAAATAGGCCTTTTTTTGATAAAATAATAATAGTCTTCGTAGAAAGCGAAGATATTTACTCTTATGGTTTTTTTTCTTTATCTTCTTCTTTTTTATAGTTTTCGCTTTATCTTACTGGTCGTGCTCAGACATGATTCTTTAGTATTTCCAATCGAAATTATGCGATTTAAAGATCAGTCTGAAACAACATTTGCAACATTGGTAGTTACATCATAAAATGAAGTCTATCGCATAAAAAAAAAAGCAAGAATGATTCTGACTGATTTTCTGCGCAATCGTTTGAAAACTGGACAGAATTTGAGAAGCGTGCGTAGAGCAGCGATTCTAATTGAGTTTCTTTTGTGTGTGAATGTGCAACAGGTCGCGAGGGGCGTGTACATTTACTTTTTAGCGAAACTCTCGGAACTCCTTGATACAGTGTTCTTCGTGCTGCGCAAGAAAGACAAGCAAATCACGTTCCTGCACATGTATCACCACACTGTGATGCCGATGATCTCGTGGGGTGCGGCGAAATATTACCCGGGAGGACACGGCACCTTCATTGGTAAGCTGATTTAATCGTATCGTATTTTAATATCTAAACGAGTTAAATATTTTAAAGTTTACTAATTTATGTAAATAAACGAAAAGATGAAAAAATAAAGCAAACAATACAGAATGTGTATATTAAATAAGTGCAACACTTGATTATTCTGACACGAATGTTCAGAAGATGTGGACTGTAAGGGTGTACAATTTTTAGTTATGTTAGGAACAACATTTCATTAAAATAAAATAAATAAAATAAAAATAAATTAATTACTTAAGAACTAATACTTGTAAATATTGTACGAAAAGAATATTCAAACAGGATGTCTACTTAATCGAAATAAAATAAAGTATATAAACGAAATATGCAAAATCCAAACCTATAGGGAATGCACAAATTTAGATCTAGTAAAGTACAAACGTAGACAAGTTTTTTATATAAATATTTGTTACGTATTATTTTGTATTATTAGGGGAACTTTTTTAAATTTATTGAAAAATCTAGGATGTCTTACTGTATCCGTCTGTTACTACTTCCGCGTACTAACCATGCGAATAATTTCGGTCTTTCTTTAATTTTTTCCGCGTCTCTTTTTTACACAAAATAATAAGTTTTTTTTATAAAAATTTCATTTATTACTGTTTCTACGCTAAAAGTTAGAATCCCTCTTAAAGAAAATCTAAAAAATTCTGATTCTCGATCATTTTCCATCTAAATATTATTATCTAATAAAAAATCCTTGAATTCGATCGAAGAGTGAATCCCCGTGAGTTTCGTCGTTCGAGGAAAAAAACTCGGCCGACGTGCGCTCGGGAAAAACGTGTGCACGCGAAAAAACGCGAGTCAAAGCGAATGACGCCGACGGACGTTGAGACGCGCTTGACGTAATGCTGCAATTTGGACCGGGCTATATCGTTAATTAATGTCAGTGGCGCGCCTCGAACCTTCCTAGGAAGTCGTGACTTACGGAAAATTTTTGACCCCTACCTTCATTTGCAGGTGTTATCAACAGCTTTGTCCACATCATCATGTACACGTACTATATGCTCGCCGCAGCCGTGCCCCAGTACCAGAAGTACCTCTGGTGGAAGAAGTACATCACGACGCTGCAAATGGTAATTATGTGGCTTGTTAATTGAATCTGATGTTATCTAGATAAGTTTTTCTTTTAATTTTTAAGTTATTTATGGTACTTTCTTATTTGAAATTTTACATACAGTACACAAAACAATTTTGACATGTAGTATTCAACAAACGAGTTTGCGAAATCATGGGAGTCTTATAAATTTGTAACTTCGATGCTGAAACTTTGATGACAAAATACCTGTCAATCATAATTATACATTTCAAAGGGTAACGTTTTAATGTAAAAATCGATCTATTGAGCAATGGCAACGCAAAAAGCTTACAACATCTTCCTGCTAAACTGAAAAAGTTGAGCAAGACGGATAAAATAAATTTATTTAATCGAATTACGTCAATATATTCGAGAATTATTTAATATGCTGGAACAAATGATAATGTATAAAGAATTGTCAACCGTGACATTTCAATACACGAGACTTTTTATTGATGATGCAAAATCTATTGTATAATATAAATCCGTAGAAATGAAATTAGTTAGTACAATTCTTGGAACAGGATAATTTAATTTATAATTTACAACTTTTTTCAATTTATCATCTGCAAATCGTATTTATTGCAATTACTTTAAATTGTGATTAATGAATGATATGAAATTAATTACTCAGTCCTTAAACCTTCTGCAGTTAAATTAGAGAAAACAGATTAAAATAAATTAAAATCGTTAATTAATAATGCTATCTTGATTAACAACACCATATCTACAAAAATCTCAAAATTGAATTTTTTATGCCGATGGATTTGTAAAAATGTGAAGAATCTGTTGCTGCATTGTATAATGCAATATGTTTAATAAAAAAAAAAGTTATACAATATCAACAAAATATGAAAATTTAAAAAATTCGGCATTATCTAAATAAAATCTACCAGAAAATGCCTCTTTATTAGGAAATTTCGTTTTTTTAAAGTAATTGAAGTTTTATTATGAATTCGTTAAGAAAGGCTGTCATATTAAGATTTTAATTAAATAAATTCGCAGGCACTTTAAAATTAGTGATAACGTGTTTCTCTCGATTTCTCGGTTTAAACTAAACTACAGATTCGGTGTTTTTAATCAAGATGGCAGAATTAGTGCAATATTGACAACTTTTAAATTAAATATCATTAATTTTAGTATTTTTCGCTTACTTAACACTTAGACAGTACAAAATAATGTCTCAAACATTCAAATTAACATTCAAATTGCAAAAGATCACAACAGAAACTAAACACTGTCAATAATCACTAAATACAATTAAATAATTCCTCTAAATTATTTCCAGGGTCAATTCTGCCTGACCTTCCTGCACAGCTTCCAGCTGTTGATCTACGACTGCGAGTACCCGCGCTGGTCGCTGATCTTCATCCTGCCCAACGCCATATTCTTCTACTTCCTGTTCTCCGAGTTCTACAACAAGGCGTACACGTCCGAGCAGCTCGCCGCCAAGAAGAAGAAGGACGACGACGACGAGGCGGCGCAGAAGCAGCAGCACCTGGCGAACGGCAAGTCGAACGGCGTACTGGCCAACGGCCAGGCGGGCAAGAACGGCATCGCCAACGGCTCGGCCCACCTCAACGGCAAGAGCAAGTCCGCCTGATCGGCCACCGACGGTCGTGGGCCCGCCCGGGCCGCTCGACTCCCTGTACATAGACGAAAAGTGACTGTCCGCGACGAGGATGCTTGCGCGGATCCGAGCGATTTCTGACGGGCACCTGGAATCACGCTCGTGTCCAGCCGCTCGGAGATGTTCGAGCCGTTAGCCTTCGAACGAGCGTGATTTTTGGCAAAGTCGGCGAATTTACGGTGTATTACTTTTATAATCGCGAAAACGAGGATCGAACTGCAACTCGTCAATATTGCTATTGATTTTATGAGCTTTCGAACGCACGTCGAAATTAGTTTGTTCAGCCGCGGGGAGCAAAAACTGATTTTTCAATACTCAGGGCGCAAAGTACGATTTTGCGAATGCCTTTTTCAAATCAGCTACGTAAAACCGTGCTTTGTAGTATGGAAGTATAATACTTTGTACCTGTTCAGCGGGCGCAAAATATGCATTTTGCAGCCTAGAATGAGAAAGAGCAAATTTTCGAATAGTCAGTTTTTGCTCCCTAACCGTTTAAAAAAAGGGGCAACAAATAGCTCGATTAGGTGAGAATCATCAGTTACGTAATGCACTATTTCAAAGCTATGTTTGTTGCACTCTTAGAAATGTATTTTCATTCATTAAAAAAAAAGAAATTCGATTCATCAAATACAATTTGAAATTATTACGAAATTCTTAGAGCTTAAATATACAGACAATAATTGTCGTCTCCGAGACTTTATCAATACACCGAAAGTAATTGAAATTTACATTACTAATGTACAAATTAGCTGTGAAACGTAGTCTTACTTTAATTACGATTCGAAGCGTAATTCTTTCATTGCATAAGGCACTTCAACGCAGTCAGAAACGCCGTCGCATCCTGCAATCATCCTCGATTTCCGTGTGCGTCTGAGTGAGAGTAAAGGCGTCGGTACACTCGCTGCCGACCCCTAATCGCGCTTAATCCATAAGAAAAATAAGAGTAAGCACACCCTTCCAAACGTCCTTTGAAAAAAAAACATCACTTTGTTAATCTTCACCGTGTAAATTTTTTCCTCCGAGTAGCCCCTTGCCTAAATTACCCTTAATTATAAACAGCGAGTCCGGGAACCGCGTGTCAGTGATGTGCTTTCCGCGGATGGACCCGACGAGGCGTTAGAATCGGTTTTTCAGTTACCGTGTATTTAGACGTTAAGGATAAAAAAATAATAAGAGTGTTTATAATAGCAGTAGATTTAGATGTTATTGGAAACAATGATGAAGATTTTGGATGACTATCAGTTTTTTTTTTTTAGCCAAATGATGTCGAAAGGATTCAGTTGATAAATATTATAATTGCAGTGCGTACGCATATAAATATATAAATAAATAGTACGAGCCGCGTAAAAAACGGGTCAGTTAAGAAGTGCATAAGATGCAAGTTTGTAGACTTAAGTGTAAGATTCTGTAAAGAAGTAATGTAATGATGACACTGAGTGTTTCCTTTCCCAAGTTGAAGCTGTACAATGCAGATATAGCGGAGAGTACATTATATTATACGTAGTTTGTAGATTACATGCGACAATCGTCATTATTTTAAGTCTATTTTTTATTTCCCTTTTTTTAAATCTTCGTTTACTGTACCGATGGCACTTTGAGGATTAGTTGTAAACTACATTAAAAAAATTGCTCGTATACTTAGTTGAAGTCAATTTTAATAAAAATTAATTCACCTTTTACACCTGATTTTAATAATTCGCAAATAAACTTTGTTGAAAATTTTAATTCAAAGCAGATTCTTTTAGTTATAGATCAAAATTTAAGGTGTCATTAAATCTTGGCTTGCGAGCTGGAGGATTTTTTAATAATCGTAGTCAATCGCTGAAGCTTCCATAAATATTAGTATGAAAATTTAGCAAAAACCCACGTGCAATTATGATGACAGTGAGAGAAAACCAGTAGTAATATCGAACTTTTCTTTGCAGGCGATTGCCTTTGCGAGTAAGGAAGCGTTCGAAAGATCAGAAATGCTGTTGTCGCTCTCATCGCGAGGCGGCAATGTGCAGCGGATTCGATTGTATTTTGTATTGTTACACTATTGAATGTATTCATATCACTGTGAAATAAAATGGACGGATAGCTTATTACGTAAGCATTTTATTTGATAACTAAATCCTGCACTATTGTTTAAGGGGATGGCATAAATAAAAGGTGCCAATTATTTTGACATTAATATAAAATCTCAGAGATAACTGCAAAAGATCTCTACAACTGAAATTCCATCGTAATAATACACTTCGTTTCAAAGATTTGTGGAAAATTCATTTATTTAAAGAAAATTTAGTTATTTTAACAGTAAACATAATTTACTATTATAGATTTAACATAATTTTCAAAGAAATCAACAGATTTCGGAAAAAGTGACATTTGATTACAAAAGATACAAGACGGAAGATTACATCGCTTTTAAAGATTACGAACATTTTTTGCTATCAATATTATAATCAGTTAAACAGTGGAGAACCAACAGCTTTCCCCAGAAGAGATCCACCTGGATCTTATTATGTTGGCTTATTCATAAAATTAAGAAAACTGACCAGTTATTGGGAGAAATTGTCAGCGGCCACCTGGTGGTACATTTACTAATTGTAAGTAACCCTATTGTTGCATCTAGGACTAAGCTTGCAAGGAGATGACCAGAGTCGCGGATCTTTGATCTTGTTCAAAATCTGTAGAACCAATCTTTGGTCCATAATAGTGAATATTTTAATCTCACGGGACTTTTTTAAATGGAGCTCAGAAATAAAAATGACTTTTTAAATGTAGGGGGAATTTGCATGTACAAGAAAAAATATAAAAGATACAATTTGAGACTTATCAGATTAAAAAATAGTGAAAAAATTATGTGTAATAAAAAAGCAAAAAATATTTTCTACAAAATAATTTTCATCAGTAATTCAGCATCAATTCAATCAGAAAATTTGAAAAAAGAACCATTAATACATAGAATTTTTTAAAAAAGAAAAGAAGATAGAATTTCTAAAAAGAAAAATATGTCAGGAGAACATAGGGGACTAACATGTAGCATAAGAAATAAAAAAAATCATCGCTCAGTGACAATTTCTTTTTATTAAAGATATAAATAATAAATAATAAAATTGTTCATTTAATTAGCGACAGAATATTTTGTCGTATAACAATTTTTTTTCATCGTCATTCGTCGCCTTAAGGTCTGCTCGATATTCTCGACGTGAAGTTTAACAAATTAGGCATCAAGCGAACGCACTTTTGAAACGAAGCAGAGATCGTTCAGCGTATAAATCCTCCGGCGCATTCGAAGTGACAGTATCGAGCCCGCGTTGACGGTCGATGCCCATTTGAAATACTTTCGACTAAGGCGCTTTGTACATCGCGACGAATGTTCACAATTCCGCACGTGTAAGCGGCCGACGCCTTATCAGCGGCGCCGACGTCTGTAATTGCAGGTCACCGTTGGCTTGGAATAAGTGTGCACGCGCCGTTTTTCAGCCGTGCTAAGATAACTATGTACAAAATAAATAACGAACGCGCGCACCGGGGTAGTCGCGCGCGCGCGATTTTTTGAGACTCTCTTTTTCGTGCTTTTTTTCTTTCGGGGGTCGGATTACGCCTTCTTCGGCTTGACGTAGGACTTTCGGTAGAAATCGCTGAACAGGTAGATGAAAATGACGACGTTCGTGAGGAAGAAGTACGTCAGGGCCTTGGGCATGCGGCAGTCCGCCGACAGGGTGGTCATCAGGTACACCAGCATCATTGCGAATTGGATCTGAAAAATTTCACGGTCATTTATTTTAGTTTGCACAAGCATTAATACAAATGGTCAAAAAATTTTCTTGACGAATCGTTTAGATTTTTTTGTTACATATATATATGAATCTACCAAAAAGCTAGTTAAAAATAGACTATTATCTCTAAACTGTCATTATTCGAAATAGATTTAGAGAAGGAAAAAAAACTGTATACTGTGCAAATTGTTTTGGTGTCTTCAAGTTACAGAAAAAAAATATTGCGTAACACTAGTTTACGGAGCAGTTTATGAATTTAAGAAGTAATCCCTTTTCATCGTCCGCATAGAAAATAAGTTTTTTTTTTAATTTGAACATTGAGTATATTAAAATGACGACAGCCTTGAAGAAAAAATTAAAGACTTCCTCAAATTATTTTCGCGCAAAATAAGTTTAGCCTTCTAATGGTTAAAAAACGTAAATTAATACTATCAGCGTAAAAGTGATAGAAACTAAAAAGTGAATAATGTAATGTACTAAACAATAGATTCACATAAAAGAATAAATAAATTAACGCCTATTATTCGAAAAAAAAGGCAGAAGTGTTATATAAGAACCTGCTAACTGAATAGATCAATATACATTATTACATTCCCTGGTAGAAAATTAATTTAATTAGTTATATATTATATGACATGGTTAATTTAATTAGTTTTATATTATATAATTTCTACCAAGGTTATTAAATCCTTAAAAATAACAATTTTAAATTTAAAAAATACTAACCAGCTGCATCCAGGTCATGTACTTCTTCCACCAGAGGTACTTGCGGTACTCGGGTCCGAGCGCGGCGATGAGGTAGTACGAGTACATGACGATGTGCACGAAGGAGTTCAGGAAGCCGATGACGACGCCCTGGGCACCGGGCAGGTACTTGAGGTAGCACCAGGAGAACAGCGCGGTTATCGTGTGGTGGTAGACGTGGAGGAACGACACCTGGTTGTACTTCTTGCGGAGAATGAAGAATACCTGCGATTTCAAATCTCAGTCAGATCGAGTTACGCCGCCCACGATTTGCTTGTGCCCCGGCGTTGCAAGTCAGCGAAACGCGAGACTAAACTATTTGATGACGAAATGAGAAAACAATTCAATTCGCGTTTGTCCACGACTGTTTTAATTTTTTTTGAAAAAGAACGTAAGTCGAGTTGAGTTAGAATTTAAATTAGTGACAAATGCACCACCGGTTCATGATTAATGGATAATTGATTTAATAGTATAATTTCAGTGTCTTCCTTTTCAACGACTCAATTTTTCTCCGAATGCCTCAAAATCGTTCGAAAATCAAGTATGCCCGACGAAAATTTATTCATTGTTGACGCGCGACAAGAGATTATCTGGAATTCATTAACGAGATTTACATTTCTACGACGTGGGATACTCACTGTGTCCAGAAGCTCGGTGATTTTGGAGAAGAAGTACCACCAGCTACCAGCCGAAATCTGAAACCGAACCGGAAGAAAGGATAGCTTATTAATACACCTTGTGTTCGCAGGTTATTAGTACAAAATCCTCGCTTTCGCAATTTTATCAGAACAAGAGTCATTAACATAATGGACACGCGAGATAAGTCGGAGCTAGCCCCTTTTCTCCTTTTTGATTTTAATAGGAACGTGGAAGAAAGAAGGAAAGGTAAAAAAGGCCAGCGTCGCAAATTTGAATTTCAAAAGGTGTAACCGCCTTGCGAGAAAGTCGGAGACTCACCGCTAACTGCATGCTGCTGCTGCTCGACTGCTGGTCGGTGTTACAGGAAGTGCTGCTCATTACCAGATTTACCAAATTGGCGTTGAAGGCCTGCAGGATAAATTAAAGTTTAGACAATCAGTTATTTACATAAGTATGATTGGATTTTTATACTTATGAATCGCTTACATCTTCTTATAAACAACTGTTTAATATCAAAAGGTGTACACTTATTCTAATAATATGAAAGAGTGAAAAATTACTCTGGAATCAATTTAAGTTCGAGTGGCTCAATTATTACTCAATTACATTAAAAGAGCTTCTTGATAATATCTTAATAAAGTGAAAATAATCATAATTTAGAAGGAAAGGGGAGAGGGGTAAAGAGTGAAAGTCAAAGGTTTACCATGATGGTGAGGTAGATGCTGAAGAGCACTTGGCACCCGTTGTAAAGTATGATGACGGGCTTGAGTTCAAACGCTGGCCTCTTCTCCATCATCTTAGGGCCGACCTTCAGGACGAATGTGAGATAGGCCGAGAGGATCACCAGAACTGGCACTGGCGAACCCATCAGTGGCCATTGGTCCACCATCGGATCTGCAAAACGATTTAAATTACTTAGCAACTAATTCTATCTCTATCACTTTTTTCTTGTATATGTTTGATGGTGATGCCGATCAATAGGTGAGAAATAGTTTCTCACATTATTGTACGATATATTTCTGCAACGGATCCATGCTTATTATCGGTACTGCATTTATTTAATTTTATATAAAAAAGGATAATGAAGATAAAAATTAGTTTATTGAGAAAAATAATAAATTCATTGCCATTGCGCATAATTTGCTTAAACGGTTCATTATTATAACTATTATGCAAAAATAATGAATAAATAATGAATAGTGTAAAAAGTTGAATAGAATTATTTAAAATTATAACTGATAAATTTATAATTAGGGTTTTTATTCAAAACATCATTAAATATATGAAAATTCTTCAAAAACAATATGGAAATAGGTAAATTAAAATAATTGAAAAATCCGCATTCTCTCGCGCAAACAATTTTCTACCAATGAAGGTCAATTATTTCTCTCCCAAAGAGTGACCCACAACGTAAGAAAAGAAGGTTAACATCGACAGGTCCAATTAGTCGTTTACAGCATTACAAAACAGCGCCATCAAGCCGTACGAAAATTAGATTACGCCAATAATTTCTTTTCTAGCGAAGAAAGCTGGACAAGACGCTACCGAACGGGTGAAGAATACGAGTTTACGATGCTGTAAAAACGTCGCTGCAGCGTGTACTCAATTTAAGAGGAAGCGGCGACGCGTCAGGACGCTTTCCTGTGCAGCAGCATAATTCATCCTCGTTTAACGATGTCAGCTCGAGCGATCGGGAATTTCGAATGTTCGAATTTCAATTTAATTATTTTTAGTGCATTAATATTCATTGCGTTAATAAAATTATTCTCGGAACAGCAAAACATTCAAATTAAAAAAAGTGCTAATGGTGAAATTAATTATTAATGCCTAGGCTTGAATAGCGGCTCGATACTTAATGAGTAGTGTACCGATTATTCTAATTGCATTAATAAGGCTGAAAGTATCGACAATGAATAGATGACATTCTCGCTATCTAATTCAAATATTTGTAAATTATAAAATTGTGTAATTAATCAATGATCGAATAGAAAAATCCTCTCTTAAAAAAACGATGGCAGGATATTATGAAGCATTTAAAAATGAGATTTGATCGATTCATGAATATATTTGGTTGAATGGCGCAGAAATTAAAAAAATTTTTGCATAAATTTACTAACTTCAGAAATGCATTATAAGGTAATGCATTATAGGTGAATAATCACATAGGATATATCAGAGCGATCGAAGCGCATTGGATTTTGCTACACGGAGAGAATGGTTTCTTAAAATTAACTATTCTTTTTTGTAAAAATTACTAAACAGTTAGTAATCTTCGAATCAAGTGACCTGTTTGGTAAAAATTATTTAAAACTTGGTCAAAATTACGAATTTTTTAAGAATTTTTACAGAGTTGGTTAGTAATTTTTACCAATTGAATCCCGTGGTTCCAAGATTACTAGAAACTGAGTAATTTTTATTGAACTCTTCTCTCCGTATAGTAAATTTAAAAAAGTTAATACGAACTTCTTATTAGTACCCAAATACCGATATTTACTATAAAATCGTAAAACAAAATACCTAACAGACTCAACCCTGTATCAATCTACTAATCCAAACACTCGCTGACACAAGAGGTGATACCCCGACGAAAAAAGGGTCACGTTCCGTCGACCATACCGACAAACCGCGACTGGACCGCAGCTATCCAAAGGAGCAGCGGTACCGGCCCGGAAGCTGGTCCCATTCACCGGCCAGCATCGACGCTCGGGCGTCGAGAGGATCTCCTCCTTGGCCGAAATACACTCGTGAAGGAGCCGCAATTACGCGAGCCGGCGGTGAGAAAAAAAGTGACTCTAATCGGCCGTGAGTCGCGTTCCCGTTCGGCCGCAGATGTGACCCGGTTCCGGGGCGCCTCTTTACTTTCGTTCGCCGGAGCGAGACGCGAATCCTTTTTCTTTTCCCGGTATACAAACGCGGGCGAAGCCCGGAGCCTGCGGGCCCGGATCCAGAATTCGAGCGACGGAAATTTTTCGAAGGCGCCACGAATTTTTAGTGGGGCAGTTGGAATGCCCAGGACGTGGGATTCGTTGATCGAATTGATGGAGGTTTTTTCCGGCAGATGGTAATTATGAGCTACTTTGTAATTTCGTAATCCGCGCGATTATAAAGTACTTTGGAGAGCATCTCCTGTAATTACCAAGTAATTTGTCTAAAAAAATATTATACTATATTTACAAATAAAAATTTAATTTTTTCTTTAATAAGTTGAGTTTTGGTTAATACATTTTGTGTACTGTATGTGTCGAGCAAAATGTCTTACGAATTGTTTATTTAATAGCGAATATAAAAGATTGTACAATTTATATAATTTTGAGCCAACAGATCTTATTACTTTTTTCTTGGTGTAAATTTGATCCAATGTAACTGCCTACAAACGACAGTATTGTTTACAAAAATAATTTTCTCAGTGTAGAGTTGTAAACAAAAATTTACAGAATCAGCAGTGCATTTACTTGGCAGCAAGTTATGATTATGAATTCTTTTGAATTGATGTGAATAAAAAAAGGTTTGCAGAAACGAACATTGCAAGCGCATTTCGTGCAACCGCAAATATTCGAAATAAAAAAATGCAAAAAAGTTTTTTCCTTATTTTTTTTTTAACCACGAAATTTATGGCAAAAGCTATTTTTCAAGTGAAATCGAATAATGAAAAGAACACACAAAATTTACATTCTATCTTCTATGTGAAAAAATTAATATTCTAGGGAGATATTGCTTATTCATTTCTCGGTACTCGACAGTAAAAAATCACTTAAATAATAATTTGAATACGTCCGTCGGATGTACCTGTTGTCACATTATGTCATAGACATATACATGTATTAAACTTCAAGTAAGGAACCACAGTTCTATATCTTGGCCTGTTTAAAAACGAAGTTTAGCAGAGAATACTACGAGATAGTCGAAAAAACTCAAAGAAAATTTGAATTCGGAGCCTATTAGCCTTGAAATGTCAGTCAACTTTACGCCTGGGAGCGATTAATGCAGTAGTGCATAAAGCATTTAAGTAGATAAAGGAAACTAAAATTGTTCACCCTTTCGTAAAACTTAACGGAGAAAACTACAAAATAGTAGAAGTAGTTTAATACCATTCGCATCAAGAGCAATAAATTTAAAATTCAAAGTTACATAGAATAATTAATCTTCTTTCTTAAGCAGTAGAACAAAGAATCAATTATCAATTATCATTCGAAATAAAAATGACAAAATAGTGTGGCGAAAATAGTGTAAATTAATGTTGCGCTTCCGAGCGATTAACAATTCCCTCGATGAAGTAACGGCAAGTTGAACCGAAATTTATTCGAGACAAATGCCCGGGCGAATAAAAAAAAAGAATCTAACATCTGAAAGTGAAATGCAAGGAATAAACGATTAGTATTGCGATAAGCGCCGGGGCAAATGAACCGCCTCGTCTTTTTGCCCGCTAATTCGCTATTTAACTCCGACAAATGCGCCTTTCCTTGCACTTTTCGCGCGTTGCGCCACTTGTTCCGCGTGGGTCTGTTTTTTTTTCTTTTCGGATAAAACAGCGGGAATACGTAGAAAAAAAACTTTCTCACCTCGGGTACTCTCCAAGATCTCGTTGTAGTTGCTGACCACCTTTTGGATGATGCTGGCCATTTTGATCGTGTGATACTTGAGCTGGGGTTAACGGGTCGTTACAATCACGTCTGGAAGATGACGATTGATTAAGGTGATGATTATTGTTATCTAATTAAATTGTGTGCACTAAATATGCACTGACTGGCCTTAAGTAAACTGACGAAAGTGCAAAACAAAAATTTTTAGACAACGAAGGTGCTACTTAGCTTTCGTTATCGGTAAAGTATAATTAAAGAAAGGTCGGCGAAGTTAAAGTGGTTGATATTTCTAAAACTAATTTTTCGTTTAGTTATTTTTTCCACGATAACGGAACCGGTATATTCAATATTTCTAAATGTACGCGTTATTGTATTTAAAAGAATGTAGATTTTACTATGCTCTACGTATATTTTTGTGCATTTTAAATGAATTCCTGAAAAAATCAACATTGCGGAAAAGCATCAATTTTAATTTTGTTCCCAATTTTACCGTTCCTATAATTCTTTCGTGGAAAATTTCCCTGAGCATTGCGGGTGATATGAACGACAACCGGGTACCGTTATTTTAAAAAAATACAATTAGGCGGCGTGTGCCTTTCACACTTGAAGTGAAGTGCTTTAAAGTAAACCATAAAAATCGTCCAGTTTGGGCTCCGAAATAAATCTCGCAGTGAGAATTTGAATTTCCGTATAATTTAAATGCAAGAAATTTAAAATAATTTGAGTAGAAAAAGTAACATAATAAATTTTGATGGAACTATGTCGTCGAGTTAATTTAAGATATTTATGCTTCAACCTTCACCTTTTACCACAACGCGTACAGTGTTTCTACTTTATAATTAATTTGATATGTTTATTTTTATGTCAGAGTATGTCAAGCATTTAAGAATTTTATTAGAAATGTGCACTTAGTGTATACATTTGTAATTTAAAAACGTCCTATGAATCATGTTATGTCTCATTAAATATCTCTAAATATATTGTAAATGTTGAAGAATGGCGATTTATAAAAAAGCTTTAAAACTGTTTTAAGCTTTAAAAAAAAGTATGAAAAAATATATGAAAATATATGAAATACAATCATAATTCCATGTTTCCACAATAGAGACTCTAAAAAAATGTTATCTTTTTTTAAATACATAAAAGTAAACTAAAACATTATAAATTTTCAAAGCAGCTATAAAAAATATATTAATTCTAAAAAATATTTCTAAAAAAAGTAATTCTTTTATACAAACTTAAAAACACAAACTAAAACATTGCAAAATTTCAAAGTAACAGACTATCAGTAAAAAACGTAAGTTGCAAAGCAATAGTAACAGGTGGTCACTTACCTGTGGACGTCGAGACGAAAGGCCGTGATGTACGGTCGGTCAAGTTCGATGCCGCCTGGAGAAGTGCACAGGGCTCGCAGGAGAGTCCCGTGAGGCCCGAGCGCTTGTCAAAAACTGCCGCCTCCGAATGAGGCCGAGCGAACAAGTGGACGTCCGTACGCGCTCCCGCCCCACCGGGCGTACGGTCCCCACCTGCCGCTCGCTTCGCCCCCCGTCACCACCGCCGCGTGTTCTCCTATTTTTTTGCCCCCCCTTGCTTTGTTTATTCGCAAATCGGACCTTTTTGTGGACGTCAACGCTTGTTGATCGTCTACAAATTTTCAGCGATTTACGTCACTGAGTGATCCGATTCCAACTGCTTAGTGGAGCAATAGGCAAGGTATGATTCACCAAACGCATCAGTTGCAGACTATTTTCATCCAGTTTATTTTCTTCGATTCGATTGAAATCATTTGATAACGTCGATATCGCGAGAATCGATAACTGCATTGAGGCGAAGTTGTGTTTTATGGTTTTTATTTCATTTTAACTCGGGTGTTAGTAGTTCGAGTAGCGTGAAAAATAGTGGATTTAGTTTTAATTTTTTAATTAAAAGGTAAAATGAAGATAAATAGGTTTTATTAACAATTAAATTTGTAAACTATCGGTCAAGAAGTTGAGTTCGCAAAGAAAAAAAGAAAATTTAATTCGTTTTATCTCTCAGGGACTCCATAAGCAATATATTTCGATTTAGCTCATACTAAATACGTATTCTGGAGAAAATCTTTGTCAATAATTGATGAAAAATAAACACGTCTAAAAATTTCTTAAATCATTGTAAAGGGGAGTTCAACACCTTCAAAATTGATTTTTGGACGAAATCCTTAAGTTAATTTTTAAGTGAGATGTGAGTACTTTTATAACAAAAATACATATTTATACTAATTTTGTAATTAATTTTCTACTATTTTCTTAAAATTCATGTTTTCGTTATGAAAATACTTATTCTCACTCAAAAATTAACTCATGTAAAGAACAAAAATCAATTTTTATGGTCTTGAAAAGCTTTGATATTAACTAAATAAAAGTGCGTTACGATATACAGTTCCTGCGACATAAAATGAACAAAGTTTGCTTTTTTTTTCCTTTTGCACACCGGTAGTGTGTAAGTTAGTCTTTTCGTACAGGAATTTGAATAGTTTATTGTCGAGCAATAGGAAAGTAGAATATTTTATTGGCAGTGACCAATCAATTAAATTGCAATGACCAGCTATAAATTAACATACAATTGAAATATCTAAAATATCCATTGAGTTGTGCGAAATAAACCTGCATTGGTTAGCTGAAAACTTTTTTTCGTTACCACTGCAAAGCTTGCTCTAATAGTAAAAAGATTACACAGATGGATTTTATGAATTTTTTATTTTACTTCCGATAAAAACATGACATTCGATATCAGACGCTGTAGTTAGCCTGCTAATTTTATTGAGAAATCAGGAAAGAGCAAAAACCTTAATGTGAGATTTTGTAATGGCCGAAACAATTAAATGTACTGAAATATTAATAAGTACGCAGATGACGTAACTGAAAAAAGTAACAAAACCTATATTTATAAATATTGATAATTTTCTTGTAAATGATTTAATTGCTGTATGCTTATGTTTATAATTTCGATAAAAAGTACTAGTTTTTTCGTTGATATTTAAAAAAAATGATCTACGAGGAAGTAAAAGTTTACGCAATATTATAAATTTGAATCACTCTCAGGTAAATAATACGGTAACATCCTGTCTGTTCCACTTTCAGGTGTCACCCGAACGTAACGATGTTACTGAATTGTTTGCCGATACATTTACGACATTATTTAACATACTTTTAATTTATTATTTTAGATTACCTTAGCTTTAACAAGCCTGCTAAAAAATTGATGACGAAGAATACTAAGATCATTAATGGCCACCAAGGTAATCTCTACTAACCAGCCATGTAATATCAAAGTTAAAACTTTAGAAAAACTGCAGGCATATCTAAAATCTACACAGTTCCGTATTAGAAATCGTTTAGTTTTTTCCCATCGATGAAACGATTTTCCGTCCGATTTATGTCAATTTCTCAAATTGACCATTAAATGGCTAAAAATATCTAAAAATGGGGTAAGTCTAGAAAGTTTTCAACAGGGTAACAATTTATTTATTGCTTCGTATTATTTCAACTTAATGTAGGCGATTACTTCATTGGACAACGCATTGGAAAGGGATTCTTTCCACGTTTGTCCCGAGAATGTCAATGTGGCTCCAAGAATCACATGTACAAAATAAAAAAGAAACTTTTTTGTAAACGATTTTTTTTAGTACATCCTCTTTCAGAGAAAGGAAAGTCAGTGTCGCGTAAAAAATAAGAAAAACTATTTACTTGACACCTACAGTGTAATCCATAATAAAAGGTATCATTCCGTTAGTAGTTACTTGCTTTTAATGAGCTTTAAAATCCTGCAAAAGATCCATACGTGTTAGATCGGCAATTCAAAATGATATTTTTCTTTAAAATTTATTTTAGTATCAGTGCTTAAAAATAAGTTATTGATCAATAAAGCTTTAAAGATCCCTTTAATTTAAATCTGTAGAAATATAATAACAATAAAAATGTTTTTTGGAACTTCGCGTGAGGAGCTTTTAAATTTTATTAGATTTTATGTGCACTTAAAGGAAGCTTAAAGAACTCTATTCATGCGTGTGCGTAAGAAGTATTTGAGAAGTAATTCTCAGCTAGCATAAAGAACTTTCAATTCTAGCATAAATAAATTATTCCGCTAGATTTCGCAGAATTTTTTGGACCCATGTTCATCTGACACAACTACCTCCTCCTTTTCCCTGAATGTTTATAGTAGTCTGACAGTGCGGTAATTTTCACACGTGCGAAGGCACTGATTTTTTAAAAACCAATGCGAGAAGCTCGATCAAAGATTAAAGAATGAATTTTTTTATTATTGAAACTGTTGTAAAATTTATTAATACAAATGTGTATTACAAAATTATACGTTTGAAGCAGTGATTCTTGCTCTAGTTGAACATACAACTATTATTTTTGAAAAATCAATCTCAGATCAATCTCACATTTTTGAACACATTGTTCTCTAATTTTGCAAGAGATTTTTTATAAATACTGCTTCGAGTATCTAGTACACATTTTCGTACCAGAAGAAATAAAATCAATAAAATGTTATTAGACGATTGTTAGTATACGATTTGCAAAATTTATAGTAAGGTTGATGAAAAAGTTGATTATCATGACAATTTATTTTTTTCAGGAAGCATTAGAGTGAATTGAAATATTTTATTCATCTTGAGCATTTTTTCAGAGCAAACCTATACTAAAGGTCGGATGTGCCAACCACTTTTTCAAAAATGTTGATATTATTCGCAATGTATGTATGTTTTAACTATAATTGCAGTATGAAATATTCTTTTTATGTACCAACAATATACCAAACTATCATCTCGAAAAAGTAAATATTATAAAAATTTGTATTTTCTCCAAAAAGATACCTTAATCATAATAAAATACAATAGTGGATGATTTTGTGTGCAGGGCTGAAAAACATTCCCCTAATTTATCTGGTCTGCACCGATTGCTCCAGTCGAACCTCAACGAAAAATAGCGCACAAAAAATTCGGCAGCAGTGATGCGATAAGTAGCCCAACGGCTGCAACAATTAAAGCGTCCTCCAAATGCAAAATGCATTATTTAAAGTTTCGACCCATTTATCTTGGTATCGAGGCCTCCCCGGCTCTAAATCATCGCCGCCCATCAAACACCTCCTGGCGCTGTAATACGCGCGGAAGCCGGAGTTTAACAATCCGCCGTAAAGACCCGCCGAGCGATCAATGACCCGCGCTGAAATTTAAAAATAGAGAGCGCGAAAAAAAAGGAACGGGGTTTCTAGTTCGCTCCAAAGTGCCTCCCGAACGTTTCGGACTTTGAGTGCCGAGATGCGCGTCGTATCCGTGCATATATATACGGTCCGTGTTCTGAATTTTCGCGCGCGCCTGCCCAGGCGAGCGAAAGCTTTCGCGCGCACCGTGATGTTTATAGATATTCGCAAAATTTACGTTTCACGACGGGAAAGTTCGAAAATGTGTGTTTGTAGTCGCCATTGAAGGATTTACATGCATTGCGCACAGTTAGGCGTTGCACCGGTATACCGGGAGGATAAACGGCGCCGCGTTTGCGAGAAAAATTGGTCAAAATCATTTGCGGGCATTCGCGTTCTACCTAAATAATTCAATCGCTGAATTGCCATTCTTAAATATAATTGACTCGTGTGCTTGACCGGGAATCCATGGTTAATATAATTTACGATGACTTAATTGATTAATAAACTGAGTATTTTTCCAATACAATTATGGAAGATTTCCAGGAAGTTTCACTCTTTTATGGCTTAGATTTTTGTCAAAGGAAAATTCTGACCAAGAAGAATCCCGTTCCTAAATCCTATCGATGAATATTTGTATGCATTATGCAGGTATATAAATAAGACTCATGCTTTTCTTCTTATATCAAAAGGAAAATAGTTTGCAGTAAATTATTTTACTTATCGATTTAATACATTCCTCCCGAATTTAGCGTTTCTTTAAGAATACTGCTCAATTATAGGATTCAATTAATTCTGTTCTGGGAAAGACTCGCTCTTATCTCTTTAATCGCTAGATCAAAATCTTGCCTATTGCCATGTCTCAAAATGTTTTCTGTATATCAAATCTTTAAATTAAGATATTTTTGCAAAAACTATTTTGAGATTTCGTTTATTTCTCGACTGCCTTAAATATTTTAACACTGATAAACAATTCAGTAACTTTAACTGAACATTTTGTGTAACTAAAGTATTTAGCAATTTCAAAAAAATATTTAGTTGAAATTACGAATTTTCTTTTTCAGTGTATTAATATTCATTGCAAACGTAACTGAATAATGAAGGCTGTGACCTCTCTAAATGTATTTAACATTATTACAGATTATTTTTTCTGAAAATGTGAGCTTTATTCTTATTTGATATGTTATTTTGTACGTAACGCAGGTGATTAACGGGTTAAGCAAAATCGACGATTAATTTTAATTTGATGTGCATCAATTCGTCGAAATTAGAATAATGAAACCCATTGAATGCAGATAACGTTAATAAAGAGTAACGTTAAAATAGTACTTTTACCGTCATTTTCCTTGATGACGTTTCACGCCTAGCGAAGCGAGTGAATAATCACTTGCGCACTAGTTTGGAACATGATATTACACAACAGGGTCCAAAAAATTCATTTTGAGCACGTAATTTCCACGATTAAGTTGTACAAACGTATTAAAAAGAATTTTATTTATCATTAAAATTTTTATATCATTCTCTACTGCAGTATACAAATTAATTACTTTGTATTTAAATTAGTAATGCAATAATATACTTTAATTATCTCTGTAAATGTCCATAAAACATTGTAACTTAAGGAAATCAACGAGAAAATCAATCAAATCCTTAATAGTCTTCCCTGTCTCTAATCAACAGCACATAAAACTAAAATTTACGGCGGACAAACGCTCGCGTGCCCCTCCACCGAAACGCGGGCCAATTGAACTCTCCGTGAAGGAAATGAATAAACGAATCCGCTCACTCTCCCGCGCATACTTAAGACACTTGACTCGTGAGTGCGACTCGTCTGGGCAGCGGTCGAAAACGAAACCAGATTCCCCGGGCGGCGCGTAGAAAGAGAGAAAAGAAAGATCCAAGGAAGTGTGTAACGGCACCGGCAGATGAACGGGATTCGTTACAGGCAAACGCCTTGCAGCGTTTCTCTCCCGCGTAGGCGACTGACCGCCTGGGAGGGGAAAAAAAGTGGGACGTGTACTTTCATCCCGATCCTTTTCGTTTTTCATACCGGTGTTTAGTCCACCGGGTCAGGGTCGCGCAGATTTTTGCCCACTTTTTGGCCCGCCGATCGCACGACCTGATTTTATAAAGAAGCGACGATTATCCTCGTGCTTAGACGTGTTGTCGGTCCTCTTGGCTTCTCTCGGGTTTGCTTTCTATTTTTTTTAACGCGATTGACACCAGACGTCGCAGTCATGAGTATTGGGAATCGTAATGGAGCGGGAGTGAATGAACGCGTTCGAACACGTGACTTGTATCAGTTGTTTGTAGAACTTATTGAAGAAGCAGATAGTAAATTTATACAGAATTTTGGACTTTTGATATAAAAAGTCTTTAATAAATTGGAATGACTTATCACACAAAGCGGGTAAATACCGATTCGATCGGAATTTCCACTTGCATCGAGTTGTTTTTTATTTATTCCCTTTTTGATGGGAAACAATTATTTTTTATTGAAGAATCAGATCGTATACTTAGAGAGGATTTTAGAATTTGTATGAAAAAAGTCACTGGATTAACCTGACTTATCACACAAATCGGGTAAATACCGATTCAATAGGAATTTCCACTTGAATCGAGTTGTTTTTTATTTTATTTACTTTTTGAGACTAAAAAAATAAATTTTTTTTAAAGTATGAAATTAATTTTTTAATAATTTATTTATAATAGGTTTCTTAGGAATGTTCAGCTTCCGTTTATGCATGAGTTTCTTCCAAAAATAAATTAACTAAAGCAAGTTTATTTCGGACGTCACAATGACAAAATCATGTACCTTTATGTCATTGTATATTAAAAGAAAAAACAAAAAAATCATCACGTGTTCGTTAATATAATATTTTGGGTAGATTTTTAAGAAAATAACTTTCTAATTACGAATGTGCAACACTCAGTTGAGGAGTCGATACTACATGTCAGTCGATTCTGAATCGAAGTCGATGAACTTTCTAATTAAAATTAAAATTTTAGATTGCGATATGTAGATTATGTTATTTTAATGTTTAGTACTGATACTGAGAATTGTTTTTAATATTTATACGCCGGAAAAAAATGCTTAATAGAAGAACAAATTAAACAATTTTTATTAGAAATATTTTGTTTTTTGCATTACAGTGTCACGTGCTTATGTAGAAATAAATTTTAGTTCTATAGAAAAGATATAAGAATATTTAGTATTCATATTGTAATTTTAAAGTGAAAGAAAAGTAGAAATTAAATTCTATTAATATGATTATAATCTATTAATATGATTTAAACTAGAATTTGCCCAGTACTTTTTGATTGTGAGCAAAATTCATCCCAGATTGAGTATTCCATGTTAGTAAAGGTAGTAAGATTATATATGTATCATAAGAATTGGAATTCTACGGAGTAGTTGATCCAAAAAATCAATAATGCAATTTGTCGTTAACTGAGCTTCCTAAAGAGCAATTATCCCCTTTTTCCTTTGCTTTCTAAGTTCAACCCCATTATTTACATATTAAAGCATAGTAGGGATAGTTCATGAGCACCCACTTTGCTATTTCTTTTTTGAGAAAAAGTGTATTATCTGACGGCGGATAGGACCTTTTAATGGGAGGACTGACTCCTTGACCTAAACAGAAAGTTTTAGAGCTTTTTTAATTTTTTTAAATATTTTTTTGCCAGCGGCAGTACCACTTGTTCTGCCAACGCACGTTTTACTATCAATCGGTAAAATAGAAAACTGTATTACTATCTGCTGATAAAACGGAAAACTGGAGTGTTAATAGTCAACAAAGTAGACAACTCCATTACTATCAGGTGATAAAGTAGAAAATTGCATTATTTTCCGTGATAACGTTTTTTATTTACCGGTTATCTTTTATTTTTATACTGCTCACATAAATGTTTTTTCTCATGTGTCTTCTTTTCTAAATGTATGTTTTTTGACTATTAATAATTCTCTTTCTACTGAGAGTACTGTCTCTTTCTCAGTTTTAAAAACTGAGTGAATTCATTCGACCTTGCACTTGACCTAACTATAAAATGTTATGTTTACTGAATTATTTATGTTCTCGAGAAAAAATGTTTTCATAAGTTTGAAGTTTTGAAAAATAGATAGCACTGTGAAGTTCTTTACAATGGGTGACACACCGACTAATTTGATTGAATTTAAAATTTGTTATTGACAGCAATCTGTTAGGGGTCACGAGGTATTTTCTATGACGTTGTAGAAGATGTTAACGAAATTTTACTTTAGTTCATGACAATGACACTTCAAACACTAGTTCTTTCTCTTGTTCTTATCCCAAAATCTGTGTCAGAAGAAAAGTATTTAAAAAAATGTTGTAATTGTTACACTGTCGTCGTTGGGCTGCCTGAAATTTTGCAAATTCATCAGATAAGTACTTCATCTATGTAAGTCGCTTCCACCAGTTTGCTCCGGCATTTGTACTAGAATCGCAGTGTCACAAGCTCTCGATCTTTGGTCGGTGCTTTTCATCAAAACTCAGTAGAAAGGCATCTGAAGATATTTCCATTAGCATTTTAAAGTGAAAAAGATGGGACTTTTTAGTGCTTTTAAAAAGGAAGATTGAATTCTGTTAATGAAAGCAATGCTAAAAATGTATCTATTCACTTGTGCAAACGTGTATTAACTCAATTGCGTTTATATAAGTGCTTAGATTTATAACAATAAAAAAATGATAAAAAAGGAAAGAAGTCAGAAGACATTGAAAAACAATTATCAAGATAATTTTATTTAATAACTAAGTAAATTGTACGTTATATTATCTGTTACTAACTATTTTTTTCTCATGGACTTTTTTAAGAGCTAATAATATTTTATAAAGCCTGTAATAACATAAAATTCCAAATATTATCAAATGCATTCATTGAATTTCTTATTAATATATTAATCCTTCTCAGAAATAAACTATTTCCAAAATATTGTGCATCAACTCCTCAAACACAAAGAGTGAGAAGGGATGAAAACTATAAACCTAGAGTAACTATTCCATATTGTAGAATATTCTATATACATAATGTGCATTCATCAATTAAAAATAACGAGCAAATTACTATTTAATTACAATTTATGCGTTTGCCATAGTTCTTTTATACGCTATAATATTAAATATATATGCATTAGATTATATTATTTGTTTTTATATGTTGATCATGGTTTAGTACACAATTAATGAACCATTTTAAAATTATTCGTACAATAAATTTTCATTCAAATACAATTTTTCATGTACTAAGCATAACATACTAAAAGCTTGTACACGTTACTTTGCAATTTGATCTAACGCATCTAAATGGCTCAACATACATTATCGTTCCTAATGAAGAATAGCACTTTTCTTTTTATTAACGAAGAAAAGTAGTTTTGATAGTCACTATACTAGTAGTTTTAGTGGCACTATAAAATACTTTTGAGAATTTGCTTCATAGAAAAATACGTTAATAACGTTATTAAGATTTGTACGAAGAAAAGTATATATCGCAAGTTTTCCGCGAACAAAATCACATTTTAGAAGTTCCCGAATATTTCTGCAATGTTCTTTTTTTTAATAAATTGTGATTTGCTTTGCGAGAAATCTAAAATGCGCTACAAATTTTTTAGCGGTTATTTAAACTGTGCTAGTCTTGATAATCTTGATTGTAAGGTAACGACGTCATGAGTCATTGGTATCATATTATTGTTATTGGTATCATCCAATAATTGCATTTCCTTATTCCTATAAGGATAACGTGTTACTTTCCACATTAAGATGTCGATTTCTCATACTTGAAATATCTGTATAATAAAGGGATTATAATTCATAGTTTTTAATTAGACTAATATCAATATCTCGTTCATTTAATGAATATTTGCAAGAAAATTTCCCTGGAATTTTGATATTTTTATCTCTGAAGTATATTTTGATAGAACATAAAAATTAGGCAAATTTTCTTCAAATAGATGAAACGGTGGCGAGAATTGAAGTAGATAAACATTTTGTAAATGATAGCTATTGCATTGAGTGCATAAAAAGAAAAGAATGATATTAGTGAAGATGATGTCTAATACGATGGACATGTTTAGACAAGTGTTACTGAAGACAAATTGAATATTGTTAATGTAAAATTGGTGCCATAATATTTTTTTGAAAGTTTCTGAAAATAACAGTTGTCATTAGTTAAATCATTCAGAAAAATTTTATGAACACTAAGTGTACACTAACTGAAAGTATATTAAATAAGAAAAATTAAACGTTTTGTCAGTCTAAAATCCTGCAAGTATTTGCAGATAGCGATGTTAAAAAAATGCGTTATAAAATTTAATTATAAAATCATTATTATACATCTTTGTTATTAAATAATAAATGTAATTTATTTAAGCTGTGATTATTCATACGAAGAATCGACCGCATTTGCTTTTGCATTATAAAAAAATAATAAAGTAGTGAACCTTTTGAAAAAATTGAGTGTCCCAAACATGTCTCGAAGTGTATGTTAATTATTGTAAAATTTAAATATGTTAATCGACATCAAATGTGACTTTGAGGTTTTGCTAACAACGATCTTTTTTCGTTCTTTTATTTAAATATTTCCGAAAAATAAATGTGTTAAATATGATTATTCTTCACATTATTTAAGAATAATCTTAATTAATAACTTTCAGAAAACTTATTAAGAACAAAAGGATCGCTTTTTACGTGACTCGAGACATCTTTCACTTTCATGCTGATTAAATTGTTTGCTGGAAAAACCTTGAAATTAATTGCCAGTGCATTGGCATTAATGGCTTTTCTCTTGGCAACAATTGCTTTCACTGAACAAAGCCTCTGCGCCAAAAGATCAACGTTCAATCAATCAATTTTTCAAACATCCTCTTTTACTAGCTTACTATTTACTAGCTACATGTAAAACGAGTCAACAGGTAAGCGGCAGAGGATTTTACATCCAATGATTATCTACTGACTCTTTGGTTTGCCATTAAGCGCTGTGTTGGTCTGAATAGTTTTTCCACCGGCGCGTTTTGGCTTCTTTATGTATGCTTTGTAGTAGAAGTCGCCAAATAGAATCATCATAAAGAGATTCTGAGGAATGAAAATGAACGCAGGCCATAGGGGGAAGCCACAATCGTGCCAAAACAGCTGCGACATATGAACAAGTAAAAGGCCGAACTGCAAGAGCTGCATTTGAGTGATGTATTTCTTCCACCAGGGCTTCCAGATTTTTAATGACATCACAAGGTAGTGCGTGTACATCACGGTGTGTACGAAGGAATTCACAAGTCCTATGCAAAGAAATGTTATTAATTTTATTCATATTTTTTTCAAAACATACCTAGGTTTTTTAATCCATTAAAACTAACAATTATTATACGAATTATTACCTATGAATGTCGCATGACCTCCTGGGAGATATTTGGTGCCACCCCAACTTGCAACGACCATACCAGCATGATGATACACATGCAGGAAGGATATTTGATTGTCTTTCTTCCGCAAGACGAAAAATACCGTATCAAGAAGGTCGACGATTTTTATGATAAAATACAAATACACAGTTGCAGCAATCTGAAATGCATAGAATACAATTAAACAGATAATTAAAATGTCAAGATCAATAAAGCAATTGATGAAAAATGTAAAGGAGTTTTGAAAAATGCCTTCCGTATAAAATTCAATTCTTATTACCTCAATAGCTTTCGGAGTATTGGAGAAATCAACTGGTTCGCATTGAAAACTATAATTATCCCACCATCCCAAAACTAGAGCCTGCAATTACAATTAAAATGTTGCATAAAACTTTTTATGTAAGAGACATTTACAGGCGCGCACACTTTTAAATTATAATTTAAAAATGTGGATATATCCAACGCATTGGCAATTTGTTTACTCACTTTGTAAAAAAGGTAGGCACTTCCTAGTATTTGAAGGACGTCATAAATTTGCATTATCCTATCCAATTTCATAGGTGCTCTGTTTGCCATTATGCTTGGACCCAGCCTGTGTACGAAATGTAGGTAAAAGGCAATAAGCCCAAGAACAGGCCATGGCGTTGTAATAAGAAACCACGAATTTGTTCTTGGATCTAAAAAATTAACGAAACGATAACTATTTATTGTTGTTGCTACTTTAATGTTCATTAATGCACTGATATTTTTGTGATAGTAGGATGAAGCAAGTGGTTTTCCTATGATTCTAAAATTTAATCAAATCACTGACATGCGATTGACCTGAGTATTACGTGATAAGTTGACCCGTGCCTTCCCAGGAAATATACATTGTAAAACATTGTAGTTATGCAAATTAGAAGATACACATCTAGATGAGATAGTCGTGCAGCGTAAATCTGATTAACCATGGTAAAATATTGCATTCTAGCTTGATTCTACTGAGGAACCCGGCAACGATTTACCAGGAAATTAACCTTTGCAAAGGCGATTGTCTAATAGATATTGCCATTTAAAAAATTTAAAAAAAAATTATATTATATGTCGTAGTATTTAAATTCCTATTTGCAATTATAATTATTTTACAAATTACTTGAATCTTTTCTAATTTGATTGATTATTCAAGACCCTCCAAATCAAAACGTAAAGGTGTTTTCTAAAATCACAGCATTCATTGGTTACGGAATACAATTGAATAATGTCTTCTTATCGTTAAACATCCTTAACTTATATGGAGTAAATTGAAATTCGATTTGGAATAAAAGATCGGTTACATAACGTAGCGAAAGTTGTTGATAGCAGTTTTGACGTAAATGTTAATGAAAAGCGAATAGTTGGCAGTCTTGAATAGAATTTACATATACTTCAAGAATTTAGCGTGAAATTTTTGCTTCACATAATTAAATCTTCACGAAGCAAAAGCATTGTAAATATTATTTCACGAACTTTCCATTACTCTACCATTTTTCAACGACATGACGACATGTGCATGAATTTCGTACACTGATATGGAATCAATTCCATATCCATCATTTAAAGTGCATGAATTTCATACACTGATATGGAATCAATTCCATATCCATCATTTAAAGTTTACAGTCATCGATACCATCAATTAGTGTCAACGCTAATCAATACTATCAGTTAACGTTTACGGTAATCAATCTCATGAACTAACATTTACGGTAATCAACACCATCAATTAACGTTTACGGTATTTCCTAGCGAAATAAGCTTCCTCCACTCAATTTCAACCGACTCAATGACCAATAAGTGAAGAAGTACGTTACCTGACAGATCGTAGTTGATATGCCGATATCCCTCGATCAGATACTTGATTAAGGTCGCCATGATGTCCACACACACCGGTCCAGATTCTCAGACTTCTACAATGTACGTCCCTTGCGTCGCACACGGCCAGCGACGATGCACATGCGACTCTCCCACGCCAGGCTCCGATCACAGTCCCTCGGTGTCCCGGTCCCTCCCGAACGATCAGTAGCGAGAATCAATGCGGCTCAGCCCGTGGGCTGTTCCATCTAGGCAGAGGATGCGCTCGCGTTTTGCACTTCGATAGGAGGAGGCCCGCCGACCCGCCCAGCCACCGCGAATTACCAAGCCGAACTGACACCGATCACCACTGTTTCCCGTTCATTTGGAACCGGCCCGATTGTATTCTAATGAAGCGGTGCGCGCACTCCTCTGCCTACCTCTGGCGGGCCACCGCCTGGGCCAACGCCAATAGTGAGTGCGGTGAGATTGCGCGACCCCGTCGGCTCTGCTTTTAAAGCGTCGGACCCGATGGGCGGGGGTTTTCGGCCTCGTGGAATATTATCGACATCTCGTAGATCCACCTATGGCGCGCCGGTAACGCGTTTGCAAGCGACTTTTGTGCGCGCGTGGCGATCTTAACCACCCATTCGTCGGTACCACGTGCGGTGGGGATCCAGAGCTGGCTTGCACTTCGTTTTTAATACGACTGTGTGTGCACGTGTGTGCGTGTGTGTATGTGTGCGTGTGTGTATATGTGCATGCGTGTGCATGCGCGCGCGCGCGCGTGTGTGTGTGTGTGTGTGTATGCGGGCGCGCGAATGTGAATGTGTGCAACCAAAATGTGTTTATTTATTTTCATTTACTCGTTGCATTCTTTTATACAGAGGGCCACGTGTTCGTGGAGTAGTGGTAGCATAGAGTTGAAGCTTCCGATGGTGAGAGATTGGGAAATATCGTTGACTTTCAAGAATATGTTTGCCGATGCGGTCGCGTGAAGTTGCATTTCTTTTATGTTTTTCATAACTGTCGGTATAATTTGAAAGATAAAAAAAAGGTGCAAAAACGGTGGCAATTAAGTAGTGACGTGAACTTACCTTGCGCACTGGCCAATTTCTACGTGACGGCAGCAGATAGTTATTATCAGTGTTAACAATATTTTGTGCGCCTTTCTCGCAGTCGTTTTAAACTGTTTTCGCTGACGCTAATTTCGAGTTAACGAATTTAAAAATATTAATGGAAATAATGCTAATTTTTAAGAATGCATTATTGGGTGACTGGAAAAACAGTTGCATAGGCCCATGCGATTTATCCGAATATCCAAACTACGCTTATTTCAATGCTGCATTGAAATAATGCTACTCTCGCGAATAAGTAGAACAAGTCACGTTACGCCGAGACCTTCGAACTCGGTTAGTAAACAACTACTAGCAACTATCGTTTTTCAAATTTATTCATATGCAAAAGATTTAAAAAAATACTAACTACTTTTTAAAAATTAATGCGCACAAATAATTAATTGATGAATATTAACAAATTAGTTAATATTTATAGACAAATAATTTTTGAATTTCAATACTGCGATCACTATTTCATAGGCTAAAATAGTTGTTATGTCATTCATTACCCTAATTATACGTAAATACGTAGGTAATTAAGTTGAAAATTGATTTAAAAATAAAATACCCGTAGATGTTCAATTATTTAACATGAATTATAATTTACTTAGCCTCCTAAGAGTAAAATATACTTTTGCAAATCACATGGAACATTTTAAATCGAATTCACGTCAATGAATATTTTAAACGTGTCAATTAAAATAATTTCCTGTTATCGATGACATTAGAATCAACGCCGCCATACGGAGTGTTTCAGAAAAAGTTCAGGCCTCGGGTTAAGGTTTATTGAACTTTTAAATTCGCCTTTAAAATAGTCTACTTTCGCCATTTTACGCTGTACAACGCGTACAACGTTCTTCACCCGTAGTTTTTTCAAAATTTTCCACTTACAAACGCAGTCGCATAAGTAAAAAATCGTCTCCACGGACCATGCACGTTTTACCCTCGTGATCGATGTCGAATCGAAAAATTACTTTCGAGTCATCCTCGCGGAGAATCTTCGCGCGAACCTTTTTGTCGCGAAAAATTGCCGTGAAAAAAAAAGCGACGCGAGCTTTCGGCTAAAGGTATTGCGTAAGAGCGTCTCTGACGTTGGCGGAACATAGAGGGCGGCCGGTGACATTCAAATGCGGGATCCGCGGGACGTTTACGTGGCAGTCTCGTCGCCAGCTGCATCAATGCCGTCGACGTCGTCGCCTTCGACTTGGGACGCGCGCTCGCTTAGCATACAATGCCGGGGAGTAGAGGCGGCGGGAAGCGACGAGACTACTTTCGCGCGGGAGAACCCCTGGGAAGTCCGGGGAACGAGCGGCCACTCGCGAGCGAGCCGCAACGTTTAGGCCATGTATTTTTCTGGCGTTAGGACACACCTCGCTGATGGCTTGCATTTGCGGTTTGCAAGCGGACGAAATGTAAATGTTGTACATTTTTTATGTAACCATTTTTCGAGGTTCGCCGATTTGGTCTTGTCGAATTTGTTTGATAAACTGCATTTCACTCTGAAAAATAAGGTCAAGTAATTTGTGTGAATGTCAGTAAATATGAGGAAATCTACAAAAAACTCCTGCTGGCGGATTTAACAACTGAAGAACAAAAATGTTTAAATTCACCTACTCTATAAGCTTTTCTCGTTCTGTAGGCTAGTACATAATAGATAAGAAAATGATATTTTTACTTCTACAAATTAAGTTTATTATACAAAAAAATACATAAACTTCTCATGAGGTATCCAAAGGCGGCAAAAAAATTATGTTTGAGTTCATCTACTCTACCCTTCAAGTTTTTTTATTTCGACATAGGTGTGTTCTTTTTTTAATAAAGTCCAAAAATCGTAGTGTATCACATGTTTGACATTCTTTTCATCTATTATATAGGTAAATTTGAACATTTTTTTATAATCGTACCATCCTTTGCTTTCTCGTAAAGAATGCTTTGTATTACTAAAAATGTTGTTTCTACTTACATTGGAATATCCCCGGAATAGCAATATGCACAAATAAATGAAATAATAAATAATCGAAGTAAACGGGTATCGATAATCTTGAAAGTGTTAAGATAAAGATAAAGTAAAGATAACAAAAGGTAAAAACAAAACTCTAAAGTTTCTATTTTTGAAAACATTGAAAATGTTCCGCAAGAGTTAATTATGATGAGTGTACGTACGACTGTTATGCCTCCCTAACTACTTGGAGACGACGTAATGCATTCGCTTTAAATTTTGTACATAAGTCGTGGATTCAAATTTTTTGAAGTACGGATAACAGTTTTTATTTTTATGGTTTGGTTTGGACTTTAGGGCATTAAATTTTTATTATTTATTGTAGTCTACTGCAAATTGGCTTAAAATTTTGTACACAAATTCTTATGAACTATTATTACATCCTAAGAAACCTAAGCCCACTTTACGTGTACTAGGGAGTTTCTCAATTATTTTGGAAACATTCGCAAGCACCAATTTGACCCCTTGAGTGATTAGTGTTTAATACGTTGAATTGATAGTTCAATAATTCAATGCTATTGTAAACGTATACAAAATGCGCAGATTTTTTCATCACCAACTACTTTTAGCCACTTTTATTTGGCAAATTTTTCCGTCATTGTCTTAAGGAATTAAACAATTCCAAGGGCACACATGTAGCATACAAATGCTATTGACGCTGCTTGATGTTTATAAATGTTATTTGACGTAAAAGTATTATGTGATATTAAAAATTATGTACCATAGCATTCTCATTCGCGAATAATTTTTCATACTTTTGCACATTTTAGCAGTTTCTGACACGCGAATTTTTGTTTTGCGCAGGAACGTGGAAGCAGCACCTGTGGAGATTTTCCAGAACATAATAACTATAATGAAATGCAAATGACTGTTACATGTACTAAAATTTTATAACTATAGGTACAATGGCGCCTATAACATTAAAAATAAAAGAGTCAATTTTAAATTCAATTTTTATGTAAAATTTTTAAATGCAAGAAAAGAAAATCAAATGAACTGAACCACTCGTAAGTCAGAATTAGTAGTTACTTGCTTCCATAATTATTTGCATTTTCTTAAATTAACTATAAATGTGTAAAATATATAATTAATTAAATAAATGAATTAAGTTATTATTTTTTATTTGAATCAAATGCATAGAATTGAATAATAACTACAGTTTATTGAAACTGGAATCGCAGTTTGAACTTAGATTGTGTATAAATATTTAAAAACAATGGTCATATCCTTGATTTTCGTAAAAAGAATGGTAAGCGTAAAAGAAATCAATTGTCATGGCGGTGCATCAACTGTTTTAGCCCCGTTTAATGACGTGCTAATAAACTGGGCACTATATATAGAGTTAGAGTTCAGGGAACCTTTGATATTTCCTTTCGCCGCTGCTCTCGATCGCGGTAGATCGCGAGGCCGTTGACTTTTGCCTCGCCACGTGATCGCCGTGACTCTGTCTTTCAACTAACGCCAAATTCTATTTCCACGTCAGTTTCGCCTTCGGAATGATTTTTCTTTTTACATCGAAATCTTATATTTTTTCTATTCGATCGTCGTAAGAAAAAGGCTACCCCTTGGTATTGCCAACTGCTTATTCAAAGCTCAATCGAGCTTTCTAAATTGTTTTTTTTTTATAGTAGAATGTAAAATAGAAAATAGTAATTCAAATTTGCATATTATTGATCAGTTGTGACACAATCTTGTTAAATTGTATTCTGTTAGATGTTACCAAAAACTCTACAATGCAAACGAGTTTCCGGGCTTGAAATATATATTCAAATGTAATCGCGGAAACATTGAACCTCTTACTGTGTTGTATTATAAACAGCTTCTACATTTTTCTACTAAAAATTAAAATATATAGATATTTAAATCGTTTTATATCACTTTTAGTATGATAGTTGACATAACACATTTTGAAAATTGTTTATAATTTCTACTTTGTTTCAAATAGTTACAGTTTTAGCAATATTGTGGTACTGAGACTAAATAACGTAAATATGATTATTAAGTAGCAACAATTTTTAGTATTTTGTCATAATATTTATTTCTATGAGTTGATCGAATTCCTAACGGAGATCTATGTTATTGTACTTTTAAAACGTGTAAATTCTATTTTTCATTTCACTGTGCAAGCTCTCACAATTAAAACAACACAAAAGTCATTTTATTAATTTTATATTGTACTTTTAGACTGCAGAAATAAAATATTATTACAAATTATAGTATTTACAAAAATTCAAAATTACATATCAAAATATTGACCAGTACCTATGGAAAAATTTAGACAATTTACAAATCACTCCATCGATCGAGTCTCCACTGGACGAAACGCCTTCTTTCATTTTGTATTGATAGTTGCCCTCGTAAACCGCAAACTCCCGTGGATTACAGGAAATCACGGCTTATTCGAATGGTACATCCGCCACCTTTTGAATGGCACCGACGTGACCGCGAAACCTTTATTTTGTCAAAGGTACTACTTAGCGATAGACTCTTCCCGAAATTCGAAAATTACAAATGTAAAAAAGTGTACAAACTGTACCGTTGCAATGCGATGGTCGAAGCGGTCGATCGGTGTTTATCATGAAAAATGCGTTTCTACCGCGGACGAACGATGGCCGTTTGGCCTAGACGAATACCGCCGATGCCTGCGAGATGCAATACGGGGAACTCCTGAACGCCGGGTAATTTACGCGGGCGCAACGGGCGGAAATCGTTTCTGTCCAAAGTCTCACGATCCTGACCTCACTGTCGCCGTAACGGCCGTGCGCGTGCGGTAAATATGCGCAACGCATAATAATAGGGCCCCGCCGCGAAGTTATGTTGTCCAAACGTGTAATACGAGCGCGTCAATGTGCGACGCGATGAGCCGTAATTGTGTTGGTTCGCGCGTGGCTGCGAAAATTTTGTAACAAATCCACGCAACCCTATAGTGGAAATTTTTAGTGTATCAAGTTGTATCAAAGTGTATCAAAGTGTATCTAAGTGTATCAAGATGTTGCACTTCGGATCAATCTTGATATATCAGTGTATACACTTTGATACACTTTGATACATTTGGATACATCTTGATACACTTAAAAATTTCCGCTAGGGAACAGCAGCATAAACTGTTTGGCGAAATGAATCTTACGCAGTTTTTTTTTTATTTGTTTATGTTTTTTATTCAATTTTATTATAAAAAAGATCATCCGGTTACAACAAAATTACGGAAACGAACGAAAAGGTACAATTCAAATGGTCTGTGCGCTTACTTTCGTGAGTACATGTATTCTTTTTAGTGTGTATGTATAATTAATGCATTTAAATTTACGGATGCAAATGTTGATGTGTTGTGAATGTGTAATGCATGAGTTAGTTGGCCTATAATATTAATATGTTTAATTACATCGACATTCACGCATACATGAAGCATAAAAATCGAACTCAATTCGTGGCACCTCGCGGTTTAACTATATAATGGCGTTTTTCCTTCCACCGTAACCAGTAAAAAGGGATATGATGATGACTTTCGAAGGCTTCTGAAGAAATGGTAAGTACAACATTTGTCTGCTTTCCAGGTAAGTCGAAAGCAGATGAACAAATACATTAGAACAACAAATTGTTCTCAAATTTTTTATCGATTACGTGTATAAACAACATATTAAATATCTTAATAATAAAAAATGCTTCTTCTAAATGATTGAAAATTCAGTACAATGTGCTTAGAGTACAACGATACAATTTTTACAGTAACGGATGACTACCAACTGAATGCTTATCCATCGAGTCACTCAATTACATAATTATTTATGATAACCATTAATTAACGGAGATCCATGTGTAAAAAATTGAAAAGTGCATAAAAATCTGTACAAATGATGCATAGCACCAATTATTTTCGTCGAAAAATCTGCATTCGGATATAATAAATTCCCATATAACAATCACCATTGCGACAACAATCATTTATAAAAACTTTTTCATAAATTTATCAAAAATAGTACGTTTTAAGTGCGATTTTGGCACCCTAGTGAAAAGAGGGTGACAGTCACCCAATAACACGAATCAAGAATTATCTCGCACGTGTATCGAAAACTATTTCTTTAACACTCTATGCAAACTGCCGATTGCTTGAGTGCGCCTGCACAGAGTGTTAAAAATGAACTTTTGTGGAATAATCAACTTCGTATTTTGTTCATACAAAGTATATATACATTTTACAGAAATAGTAAAAATTTAAAACAGATAAGGCAGCGTGAATCTTGAGATATGTAATTTCAGAGTATTTTTGCGCGCTTTTCCGCTTAAAATTTTTCATTGAGTTAAAAATGCTTTCTTGTAATTAACATTCAACTGCATACCAGATTTGTTCAACGAAAATGCAAAATTTAAACAGTGCCATCTGACCGTAAGTTGGTGAGCTGTAAAAAAACTAACAGCGCTCCCAGTTTATTCCGATGGTAACTGTGAATCGCGTCGGTAAAATCGACAGCTTATCGATCTACGATTTAAAGAGTGCCCAGTTATCGAGCGAGAAAAGTGGGCAACTTATCGATTAATTTAACGTGGTGTAAAATTCGAAATGGGCTTTCGCTTATTATAAAACGTTTGACCGCTACCTCGTAAAATCTTATATTATTACTCTCGGAATGAGTAGAGATCACGCAAATTTTTAGTATTTTTCGCGCCTAATTAAAATTAGTCACCGAATAAAGTATATTCTGGACGCAAACCTAAAAATCGGTCATATTCAGTTCACCTATTCACCAATTCCATATCAATTCACATAACGAAATACAAATAAAGATTATCACTCTCGAATATTAAAAAAAAAATCGGTACATCTAATCGGTTTTATTGTCCACTTTGTGGACGCCATTCGCATAGCCATTCGTCTTGGCGTGTCCATTCGACATTCCGTTCACCTTCAAGTCCGGATCCTTTTCCTTCTTCTCGGGCGACTTTTTGACATTGTAGTTCTTCACATAAAACGAGCCGAAGAGATAAATGAACAACGCCGCATTGATGCAAAGCAAGAAGGCCAACGGCTTCGGGTAATTGCAATCCGTGACCAGAACCTGCAGAACAAGACATATTCATGATTCAATATATCGATTTGTGCATACAATTTTCTGCTTCAATTAGTAAGCAAGATTTTTTAAAATAAGTAATCACGATTATTTTAATTAATCGCAATTTTTTTTAATTAATAAACACGAAAAAACAAATATATATACAAGTTTCTCGATTAACAGTGAATTACGCAGTACTTTGAATCAACATAATTTTAATTAGTAAAATGCTATTTTGAAATTTCCTCTTAAATTGATTAGTATGAATCATTGTATTCTGAAGAATGACTATGATTTATTACAAGCACTAAAAGATTGTTTAGCTCATCGCTTACCTGTAGATTGTGGAAGAGGATGATAGTGAACTGCACAAGTTGAAGAGACGTGAGGTACCTCTTCCACCAAAGGTACTTTTGCACCTCGGGTCCGAATGCTGCCAGCATGTAGTAAGTGTACATGAGGATGTGGATGAAGGAGTTGATGAGACCGAGAAGGGTGGCGTGGCCCCCTGGTACGAATCGCACACCGATCCACGCGCAGATCGGCATCATCGCGTGATGATACAAGTGCAAAAAGGAGATCTGCCGTTGCTTCTTACGTAGCACGAAGAACACCGTGTCCATCAGCTCGATCAGCTTGCAAATGAAGTACGTGTACACTGCTCTAGCCATCTGAAGTACAAATACAATGATAAAACAATAACTCGGATAAAGGATGGGATGTTGCATGAAAAATTCAATCAAATATTATTAACTAAGATTGTTCACTAGGTAGATACACTACTTCGTTGTGACGTCACACGTATTGTCGTAAATTTTAATTTGCTTTATCTGTTAATTTACGCGTAAGAGTGATTATCCGATAGATTTAATCATAAATAAAACCATAAAATCGCTGCATAATTATCATATCTTCTCAGCTTCAAAATATTAGATAATGTTTTAAATTGAAAGGCTCTTGAGGGCCTATTTCTTTTACAACTTAAGAAACTTTCGAGTGCTTTAGAAGGAAAATTCTTTAAAGTGAGAGAGTTAAAAAGAAAAAAAAATACGCGGGTCGATTATTTTCGGTATTCTATCTAATGGATCTAAATCCAATTGCGATAAGGCAAAATTAATCCAGACTGATCACCTACCCTCAGAGCTTGAGGATTGTTGGAGTAGTCCACCGGCTGACATGTGTAACTGTAATCGTACAACCAGCCGGCCATCAGACCTTCGTACACGAGGTAAACGCTGATGAGGACTTGCACCAAATTGTACGTGATAAGAGTGTTCTTCAGGGAGAATGGCTTTTTGTCCCTCATCATCCGCGGGCCTGCTGATATGCTGAAGTACAGGTACACTGCGATCAGCGTCAGCAGAGGAACCGGACTGGAGATGAGGAACCAGTTCTGCGTTCGAGGATCTGCAAATAGCGGTGTCCGATTAGTTTTATCGTTTATTTGTTACCTGTATATTAATATGTAATACAGATAATGTAATTTGATGGATACCATTTCTGTTGTACATGAGGTCCTTGTAATACTCCCCGAAGCCCGACATCTTGACGGTTGATTTCTTTTCGAGACCTGCAACATAATATGAGGTTTAAAAAACTTAAGATATTTTTTCAGGTATGCATTTTTAGTATTTACTTTGACTGTTGAACTAACTGCATTCTTGTAATAGTTTTTAATTAACTTTATGTGTGTGTAACATTATTTATGTGCATTAGTCATTATATTGAATGAAAATAAACAAGGAACATTTTTATATTGATTGTAAGGAATGAGAATCGAAACTACGCTGACATGCGGTACTGTACTAATTGTTTTAATTATAATTTCAATAATTTTATTCCTGTCTGTTCTAATAATAAAGAAATTTATTGTTTGGTATAAAAAAAACATATTGAAAGCACTGCTTTCAAGGAAGATTAATCTGGTCTGGACTAATTTTTATTCACACCCAAAACCGCTACTACAACCTGTTCCTCTAAACAGATTCGGAGGTGTCTTCTGGTTTTTGAGGTAGGTCCTGCATTCTTTTCCGCTTATACGCAAAAATAGACATTCTAAACTTGGACTTTCATTCGTCGCCTTTGCTGTCAAAAAACAATTTTATTTACAAAAATGTACTACTACTTAAAATGTTTCATTTTTATCTTTTATGTTTATCATATTATAGAATAATTTTGCCTAGAATATTTTCAACGGTTTATATAAAAATCACTTTGTTAATTAATTCAACTACTTTTTATAAAGTTTTACAAAAAATATATCAAATTTAATTGCATATCTCTTTCCTGCTAAGAAAAAATTAGAAATAAAGTAGGCGAACGGGAAAAATTGCAACGTCTATCAAGTAATATATCTCTCTTAAATATCATTCGAACATAGGTAATACCTATTCCTTTACATACTTGACATTCCGGACTGGTTTTCTCGCTACAGGATCACAGCTCTACTACCAGTTCAACCAGAATTTTCACCGAACAACCATTGCTTTTGCCTTCCAAATCAAAGAATCCCATTGTTCCCTAAGTCCCAGTGACATTACCCTAACAGGAATCATTCCATAGGTATATACAGATACCCAAAAGCCTATAAAACTTTCTGAATAAGTGTTTACTTTTTCAATCAAAACCATAAACTACTTGCAGACTTTAACGACACCTTAACGACCACCCAAAGATTCGCGTCCATCTCAAGGAGACGCTCTCGTCGGCGGTACGATTCTCTCGCGGCGCGCGCAGGAGGCGCGAGTGTTTATAAGCACGTAGCGGTTCAAGTTCGCATCAAGGTGAGCCGGTCCCCGCGGTGGCGAATATTACCGGCGCCGATCGCGCCCGACGGCTTGACGACTCTTACTTTCGCACCGCCGCCGCTCGTTTCAAACCGCACGGCCCACAAGCATCCGACTATGTGCTCACTTTCGTTTCGCGGCAGGTATTCTTTTGTCCCGCTTGAGTGTCCGGCCGCGCGCCTTATCACTCGGCCCGTTGCACAAGCCTAAGTGCACTCTTGCCGCTTGTTATTGTAACGCAGCTGCTAAGCGCTTCTGTATTATCGGATTTCTGCCTGATGGGTGCATACATCGTACGGTGAAGTGTTGCGAGCGACAGCGATGTAAATGGAAATGTAAGAATTGGCAAAGTGCTAATGAGATTGGGATATTGGTACATTAACTTTTTTGACGATACTAGAAAAATCCAATGGTCTGCGGTCGATTAACTTTTTTGTATAATTAAATTTAGAATAATATTCATGGTTATCTAGAAAAGCTTTTAAAAATTTAACGATTACTACATTATTCTGTTTAAATAAAGTAAAAAAATTTTGATGATGCCATTCAAACAGGATGTTTCTTATCAACCGATCTAATTGCTTCTGTAAGGATGGAGACTACTCGAAAATCCTTAAGAAATCGGTTTTTGTACCAATTTTCTTAAAAATGACCTACAATAATTCCACACCAATCTTAAGACATCCTACCATCGTAATTTTACGAGAAGACTAAATTCACTTAGTGACAATTTATTTAATTCTTATATATATACAGTAGTGTTTTACAATTGCGATGTGTATAATTTTACACGTACTCGATTCTACTATGTAATATCTATAATCTCGTGTAAAAGTTTGTTCGACAGTGTTGGTGCACTAGAAATTCAATATTAGTCGTTGATCTTGACTTCAGCGCATTACTATATTGTTTGAACTTACAAATCAGTACTGCATTATTAAAGGAGATTTGTACACTTTTCCACTCTCCAATTTAACGTTTCCCTGAACTGTGAGAGTTCAATCTATCAATTTGTTTGCCTGTGTATTTATCCCGCATCCTGTGTCTGACGATTTTATTATTAAAATACATTTTCCATTTTGTGTCACCGCACGCATTCCGTCATCCCCTCGCGTCCATTTATTAGTTGTCATTGGCAATAATAAGCTTAATGTCATTTGGCGCATTAAACTCAAACGACAGATATGGATTAGAAGCTGACCCAATGTTCTACTTTGCTTTTTTTTACATTTCATTGAATCATAAATTACATGATCAGCCTGTTATTATTTTACAATCGATGAAATTTTTTAACGCGATTGCATAAATTTAATATTCTTTTAGATCTACCATTAGAGTGCCTATCATTATGTTACATTTCCTGTTAGAAATAAAAATCAAAGTGGACAATTAGAATATTTTTATCGATTTTCGCCATGCGCACTTCTCTTGCATTAGTGTACAAACTAATGGAATGTTTCATGACTAATTTCGCAGCTCATTTTCTTTACTTGCTAATTTAATTTTTTTGCGATAAATGTATGAAAAAAAAAACAAATAAACCATGTTTTACTTATTTTTGTTTAACGTTAATTTTAACAAATTATTCCTAAATCTAATTGATTAATCAGTTAAATAAAATTATGACCAATTGTAAATAAATCGCAGCAGATACGAGGCTCATTTTAGAATAAATGAATCGTGCCGCTAAAAAGCAGTGGTTACAGACAGGCTGCGGTAAGACAGTCGCGCGGCGTGTCAGCCAAGGAGGAAATGCGGAAAGGAGCGGGAGACAAAGTGCGACCTCGAAGGCCGTGCGAAAGGTGTACTCATCCGGTTATCTGTATAAACTTAAACATTTCAAAAAATCTCTAAAAAGATACACTATTATCACTTGTTTTTACGAACTTTTATTGTTCAAACCGCTTGCTTTACATCATTCACTTTCGTCTCGCTTACTTTATAGTGACAATTCAATTTCCTCTCGTCTCGCTACTTTATTATACAATTCAGTATTTTTATCGGAATCAAAGTGCTGCGCGCTAATTCGAAAACTCGTTCCTAACATAAACAGCTTTATTCGGGTACTTTCAAATGATTTTTATTCGCGAGTAAAGTACGCGACCGTTAAGATAAGTTTCGGTTAAAACGCCTACGACTCGTAATTTTCCTTGTCATTTGCAACAAAAATTTCACTATATCTCATATTCGAGACAAGATAACGGCTCGAGCGCAAGAGAGACTTTTTTCTGGATCGCCGCGAGGGTACCTTCTAATCGCGAGAACCAACAGTGCGGGTGCGCGTTTCACAAAGAATTAAAAGTGAAAAAAAATTATTATCATCGGGCGCGAGGCGTGTCGCCGTTACAAAACGATGATTTCGCATTATTTCCACTCGATTGCCATAAATTTCCTTCGCTCGTGTCTATTAGCCGCCTCCTACCTTCCCTTGTAACTCCGCGACTCGCGACGATGCGTCGTAAACAGGAGTCGAGCGAGAAATCGACGCAGTTGTGATTTCGCATATAAAAGCGATTAATCAGACGTGATTATCGATTGGCGAGTTTGGGATTCTCAATCATCGATAACTCAATTACAGTTCTTATTCACGCGTTTTAGTAAGGTGTATTTACGAAAATTTTTTAATTTTTTTAAAAAATGGTTTCCTAAATGTCTTGTTTTTTTAATGATAGATGAAACTACTTTTTCTCCTATTATTCGCCCATTTATTAGAATGAAGTTCTTATTTGGTAAATATTAGCATGGTGAGATACTTAACCCAAAATACACTTCTTTTAACGAAAGTGCGTTGTAAGTTAAACAAAATTTAAGTTATAAAATTTACAATGGATAAAAAATGTCTCCATTTTTTCCCATTTTTAATTTCAATGGCTATTTATAATTAGTCATTAATTTTTTTAAATTTCTACCAGGGAGGGATCGTTATTTGCTTAGCAGTTGGATATTTGAGAAGGTAAATGGATAACAAATCAAACTGTCAAACAAATTGATTTTTACTCTGAATTTGAAGTAATAAGAACGTCGCTAATCAATTCTGTGTTAAAAGAAAACTTTTGTGAATCTATCACTGTTTTGGTGAATGAATCATTGTTTTTCAGCGCCAATTATTTAAATCATATTCACGGTCAAGAGTCGAACAAATGCTTTCTCAAAGAATTCATGAAAGAATAGTTATCAACAAACAAATGTCAACAGAATAATACCAAACAATTTATTTTTATACTAAGAAAAATTTTTAGAATAATTTCTACAATTGTAATAAAAATTGCTATTAATTGTAGTAATGATGGGGTGTCATCGCTTTTAACAAAAAATTGCTGTTTTATAGTAATTTTCGGTCTAGATCGAGTATATTCCTAAACTTTTTTATCAGTGTAAAAAGAAATTTTATTAATTCTTGCGTGATTTTATTAAGTTTTTTAAATTTTTTATTAGTTGATTTTCAGCGAAATTAAAGTCTTTTAATTTATTCTAATAAGCTATTACAAAAATAATTAGAACTGTGGTAATAGTTAACGATAAAATTTAGATTGTCACCGATAATCAGAGTAATATCAATTCCCTTGAATTAATTGCAGTTTCTTCATGTTTTCCTCAGTGCAATTACTTGTGATAATGACAAGTTAATAACAAAGAATTAATCTTCGTCCATTTGATTTGAACAAGTATGGATTGATTCAATTTCGAAGAAAATATCAAAAACGTAATGTAATATACAGATTATTGATTGATATAGTTTGAACAATTGAACTGATTTAGCTTTTCATTTATTTATAAATAATCCTTTTCTTGTTGGAAATTGCCTAGCCTAATAATCATTTAGTAATCATTTGTTATGAATGAAACGTTTTTTGGAAAATTTTAAGAAACAGTCTTTAACTCGTAAAAAATTTGTTTTATCGATGAGAGAAAATTAGACTATTGTAGTGTTTTCCAGTGTTTCGTGATTTGCAAATTTACATGATTCTGCTCATAACCAAGTAACAAAAAACGTGAATTATCTTTTGCTAAGCTTTTGCGGGTTGAAAAAAAAGAGGGTTGCTTCATCAATTCTCCAATCCGCGTCACTTTTTTCTACATAATAGCACGCGCGTAACACAATCATTACGAGGGTAATTAGAGACATCGACTATGTATATAATCGTAATAAGCATAAGAATTTCCCATTGGAAATGCAGGTGCATTAATGGAACTAATGGTCATTGACTCGTTGCAAAATTTAAACTGATCGCTCAATCACTCACTTTTATTTCACATTTGAATATAAACGTTAATTCGAATGCTAAAAATTGGTGGGGCATTTCTTCAGAACGAGAAAATCCAGAAAAAAGCTGGGTATTAAAGTGCCCAATGGGTGGATCGAACTAATCAATCACCTTTAATCGTGGGTAAGTGTTGCAAGCCGGAGATAGCAGCACGTCAGTCGAATCCTGCTCTCAAAGAACATAGAGTATTTTGTTAAGTGGTCAATTAAGCGAAAGAAAACAAGTATGATTAGATACTTTTGGCATAAACACCGAGTTAATGTCAATCTGGAGCATCGACTTGATTGCAGCTTGCGGATGATTTTTTCGTCTCCTTTTTTAATGTGGTTGACAAGATTGTTTGTACATCTTTTTACACATTACTGTGCCTTGGTTTTACGGTGAAAAAAGGACATCAACAATTATGACTTTTTTAGTCAATCTAGATTGTACCGATAAATTTTTTCTAAGTGATATAATGCAGCTTTTTTCTACTTGAAAAAACTAGTACAGTCATTGTTTGTTGTAGGTGTAACATAACATTTCAGTTAAATATTTTAGTACCTTTGTAAGTATACATTTTTTCTTCCAATTTATAAAATATGACTTAATATAAATATGGATAACATGTACATAGGCTCCACAATAAATTGAACATTAACATTAATTAAAAAATTGTGCAAGAAACAAATGTCTTTCCACACACATTCAATTCATTGCGTTGAAAATTCTATTTCTAAATATTTCTTACGTGATTAAAAATAATAACTCTATAATAATTTAAAGAAAGGAAATTCATTTAAATATTTAATTCTCGAATGCTAATTTTAAATATTAATTGTTTATTTTTAGTTCGAATTTTACTAACATCTTTTTTTCTCACAGAGACAGACTTTTTTATTTAAGTTTTCATACACGTGTATTAATTTAAAAAAGTTAGTCACGCATATTAATTTTGCAATATTTTTCTATTTTATTGTACTCGTATCTCAAATTCAATTAATTACTATACATTTAATTCAATTTAAAATAAAATAGTTCAAGAAGCAATGACAATAAAACATTACAAAACTAATCTTTTTAAGTAACTCAAAGTACCTTCGAGAACAATGTAAAAGTTAATCTCAGTCCAAGCTACGGTTCGGCCAGAATCCCGCCAGCCAAGCGACACTGACATTCGCGATGAAAATTTTCCGCGAATTCCCCGGCTGCTTCTCGAACTTCCCGCGGCATCTTAGCGGGTTAATTGCACACCCGCGCGCGCGGCTGCATTGACGCATCGCTGGGTTTCTCGGACGTCCGTGAAGAGGAGAAAAAAAAAGCCGCGGAGACACCGGGCGCCTAGGTGTTGCTTCCAATGCAATTAACGTCGGGCCGAGATTAGGAAAGTCTTACTTTTTTCTCCCATTCTTATATTACCGCGCGAAGTCGCGCCTTTATCGGCTAATTAGCAAAAGGTCAGAATTTCTTCCTGCGCTCGTCTCTCGCGTTATTTGCTCACAAAGGAGGCGCGAGAGCCGAGTTTTTCTCACGTTAATTTCAGCGGTTCTAATCGCTCGCTATGTACCCTCGATTATTATTATATAATAAAAGTTTGAATAAATTGAACGCAACAAGGTTTATTTATTTACCGTCGTAAACGCGTTGCTGCGCTTACCTCGATGCAAAAGTCCACGCGCTGTAGCTTATATTTAATCGAATTGCAAATTGCGTAGTTACGTTGAAAAAAAAAATGATATAAATTTGAGAAAAAATCTTTGCTCGCGAAGAAAAGAAAAAAAAGAATGTTTTAAAGGAGAACGCAGAAAATTGCAGCAGTGAGTTTTGCGCATTGGAATGAAGTTCACCTTACCGATCCCGAGATACATTTCCGCAATTTCCGCCGTGGCGGCGCGTAGGCGTCACCGATCAAAACAGTCGATTTACCGAGCGCCAACCTTATTGAAATATCAGTACACTGCAAGTTGTACCTTTAAAATTTGTTCACTTATTTTGATATTTTATGATAATTTCACTGTCCAGACTAGAATTTATTCGATAAATTTCATTTACGTACTCTAATAATTATTCTTTTTTTTCTTACAATTTGGAAGAGTGAACAATCCAGTTTCAGATAAAATATTGAGCTGCTCTAAACTGGACTAACTCAGTTTATGCTTGAACAGATCGTTTTTTTCACTCTTTCGAATTAACAAAGTTATTTTGAAAATACAGTAAAAATTTTTATCATGATAAACGGAAAAAAACTCTAAAAAAGTAGTTAATTGAAAATTCCACACAAACTGACAATGCTTAAATGAAAAATTACAATAGCTTCTTATAAAACTTGCTATATTTACTTAATCTAACAAATTTAACTACAGCACTTAACTATCCAGTCTGCGAGAACAATAAAATCGACTACTGCAATTTTTAGCCGCGCTTTTATCTCCGGGCTCTTTTATCATCATCGATCTGTGAATAAAAAAAAAAAAAATAAAAATAACGGTTGATTGCCACTAGAAAGGACGAGCCCGATGAATCTGCCTACTGCACCGGGAGTGAATTTAAATATCTCGGAGGATACCCAATTCGCTTGAGGTCGGGCGAAGCTTTATCTCGCGCCTAGACTAACCGGTCTCGCCGGACAATTACTCGCGCTTCTCGCAATTACTCACTCGCACTTAAAGAGTCGCACGTGCGTCAACGCGCCAGCTGATTTTACGTCGCGCCGATCGAGCCTTTCGTTTCGTCGCCCCTGGCATCCGCCTACACCACTGATAAGAAGGGCGAGCTTTCCGACGATTTCATTGCCGATTTACCGATAAGGATACCGACTCTCCGAGGAGCGCAATTATGCGCCCAGGTAATGGCAGTCGCCGATTGTGCCCTTATCGCGAGTCGGAAAGTTGCAACATCGAGGTGCGACCGATTAGATCTGATGAGTTCGAGAAGTTTTGCGGTTACTTGCTTTGCCGATTTTTTTTGCGCGCGGACTTTACGATAACGATTTCCAATTTTGCTAATAGTACTGTCAGTCTGTAAGAAAGGACTTAAAAAAGTGCCATTGCATTTTGAGTAACAGGTGTGATTTAGACGAGATTTATGAATAATTAATTTTAAAACGATTTCTTTGCCGCCGATGCGATGTTAATCGAATAAAAACTGTCTGATAGTGGAAATAATTGAATTGTTATCCAGTATTTACGTCGCTATAAATTAGTTATTAGAAAATATTTAATTTTGCAATAGAAAATATAAAATTATGTTTTACTGATGTTTAAATTCTTTAATGTTACATTTTATAAATCCTTTCACCGTGTAAAGTAGTACTTTTATGCGCGTATTCATATTTTTCTATTTTATATGACTTAATAAAATTTTAATCGTCAGAATTTTAAAAGAAATCAAGTTACGCTATCCCAGCTTATCAGCAATATCGATTTTCATAAATTATTACCTACATCTACGCAATTCTAAATACGCAATACCAAAATTATGTGGTAGCAGTTAAATGCAACAAAATATAAAATATAAAAATATAAAAAATGAAATTATTAATCAACATCCCATGTATTAATCTTTATTAAAATTTTATAATTTGTGACTGCAAAAGCACGAAAGTGATATCGACAACCTCACACATTCAAAGAATAAAGCCCGATTCATTGTGTACACTGAAGAAACAACAAACAAAGAACAATAAAAAAATCCAGAATAACCCAAACAAATTCAAAAGAATAAAAAAAAAAGATCCAAAAAAATAAAACAATCTCAGCAATAAAATCGGCAAATTCTGACAAGTTAGTTTCGACTCTGGAAACAAAGGACACTTACTCACCTGTCGATGCAAAGCCACCTGCGCCCTCCCACCTCCCGAAATCGTTAAAAACTAGCCGTCCGCAGCTCGTATCCCCCGATTCTCCCGACCCCTTCCGTCCGAACCCTTAAGTGCGCGCAGGGTCCTCCCTCGCTGTCGCGACAAGTGCGTGCAGCTCGCGCGCGAGCACTCGGCGCCGCTGGACCACCGACTGACCGTCCCGGCGGCGGCGACGCGGCCTCGCCTCGCGTGGTGTTCCCCACGCGCGGAAAGGAAAAAAAAAATATGTACACGCAGCCGGAGAGAGGGAGGGAGGTCGGGCCGCGCGCGAACTTTTCGCTTCTTTTCCCGGCGCGCGCGGTGGACAACACTGGCCCGAGCCCCGCTCGCCGCGGCCCATTTAACGATTCGCCGCGGCGCGACGATTTACCGTGGAAGGGGTGGACGCCCGCGCCGGATGCGAGGGGACCCCGGCCGGGGTCGCGGTGGCAAGTGTCGCGGGGATTTTGGTGGTTGCGTGGAAGAAGCGAGAGTGAGATTGGAGAAGATCGGTAAAAGAATCGGTAAAAGAATCGGTAAAAGATCGGTAAAAGTGAGATTGGAGAAGATCGGTAAAAGGATCGAGGGATTTAGGTGAATGAATGCGTATCAATGAGTTCGAAATTTTACTTTATGTAGGTTCAGCGATTGAGATTCAACCGAATTTCATGCATTTTTTTTTAAATCGACTTCCGCTGGACTTGCTTTTCAAGAAAAACAATTTTTTTGTTTTTTTTTCCGAGGTTAAATGTATATTAGGCGAAAATTTAAGCTGCCTGAATCCTCTAGTCTGTATGATAATTTATATCGTAATCTTTAATTTTTTCATCGAAATCACGAACTTTATCGTGGTAAAACAAAGGAAAGGAATTTGTTTTCATTTTTGTAACAGCTCATGTCCGAAAAATTGTAAGGCGCGCGAAATGCGCCTCAAACGTTTAGTCTACGATATAATTTTAGCGGAAATTTCATTATAATTTCGAAACTTTTTCATCGAAATATCGAACGAGATCTTTTTCTCAAAATAGAATGTCCATTGTTTCTCTCTTTGTAAGAAGTTAAATGTGTTATTCTCTCTATGAAGCCAATGCGCGACTCAATCGGCTAGTATTGTTTACATTGGATAGATTTTTTTTAATTTAACTGCATGTGGATAGAATTAACATAGGCTTGGAGTAAACACTGATAAGGGAAGGATGAATTCAGAATAGTAAAATAAGGGAAAGGGATTTGGAAAAGAAAAATCTTAGGCCAAAATATGAAGAAAGCTAAACTGTAAGGGTATAATCCTCACCCTAATATTTTAGCTTTCTTTATATTTTGACACAAAGAATCATGCTCAAAGTTTTACTCAAATCCGCTCCTTAACCCTTTACACTCCCCTTGTTAATTTCTCAGAACTACCCCTATATGAGCTGCGTTCTTTTCACCGCTTGACAGTGACAAATCCAATGGAGTGACCTATAATAAAATTCAGAGAAAATATCCTAACGTTTATCAGCCTCCTTCTTTCTTAGTTAAATTCACAAGAAAATATAAAAAGAATGCAGCTATAAGAATTATTCTTAAATATTGAGGCTCTGTAAATTAGTAATTTTCGATTTTCAAATGATATCAAGTACCGCACTTGACTATACTTTTGACAATTTAAATCTACGTGGATGACCTAAATAAATTTCATGAATTCTAAAACTTGTAAATTAACATTTAAACAAAAATCACGATTCATATTCACGCAAGCTCATTGTGTACAATGCAATTTCGTACACATATTTAAAAACTTTGGTAGGTTGTTAACACTTCCTGTGAGGCGGCGCAAATATATTGTGCGTACGAGATTTATACTTCAAGATTTATTTTACTAATGAATATTAAAGAGTCCATGCTTACACGTGTATTTTATTGTACTCGCGGTTGTGTACGCATCGCTGCCGGAATTAATATTTACGTGTTCACTCGAGGATTTATTTGGCGTGTGTATATAAACTTACAAAATGCACTTCGCATCTGCATGCAAGTGCGACGTACAAGATTAAACTCGATGCAGGTAAATTGCAGACGAATAATATCGTTTTACCTAATGTGACTATGTTTCGGCTCCAAATTTAAGTAACAAATTTCGATAGTTTTTTGTTAACCATTTAACAATTTAGATAAATAAATGCTTTAGTACCATTGTAAGTCATTAAGAAAATTTCAATCATCAAGTATCAATCATAACAGTAAAAACTTGATTAATTTGCTAGTATTTGCTAATGTTTAAGAAATCTTAAAAAAATTATGCTTCTTTCAAAAAATTGCTAATGTCTTTATCAAGAAGCGATTTAGGATAAGGCAATTTTTTTCAAAAAGTCAGCGCTCCGCTTATTTTGCCTCGCTGATGATGGAAAGTCAAATTAACCAGCGGCCTTGCGCACATTCTCCGCGATTCCACGGCTTAGTGTAACTTCAATTTTTCCATTTGTCCTTTTGTCATCTGCACATCTTTATTGTCGTGAACTCGGCACATTATTTCACTTGGTAAAAATGAGTCGCGAGGATTGCATTTTATCTCTTCCTAGACTCTCTTACTTGAACCTTGGTAAAAGTGTCAATGTTGCGCACAAATTGGGCCATTACCTCGAGTCTATAATATCATCGTACCTAACGTACTTTCATACGAGATTTCATTGTCTCCAATCTGAAGATAATGAAAGAAAAATCTTTATCATACCCTTCTTTGAAGAATCATCGAATCGCTCACTTGATGAATATCCAAAATTTTATGAATTTTGAATAGTGTGAAACATCAATTCATAAATAAATGATCATATTTGTTCCCGATCAAATCTTTTAACGTCTTTAAAAAAGTTGAGGTCTTTTTATTGTTTTTAAGAATTTAATAAGGCTGTGATTAATTTATAGCGACTTTAATAAAAAACGAACAGAATTGGAGTTTATCTTTTTTCTAACTAACTTTTTAGCAGTAACTTCACAACGAAGTTCATTTATCTTCCACATATAACATTCGAATACATTTCGTGCAACTAGAGGATTCAAGATTAGAGGTTTACCTATCTATTTAACCATAAATTTCGTTTTTCTTAAAAATCAAAACCAATCAAAATCAATTTCGAACAAATCCTTGAAATTTATTTGGATATTCTTCTTGATATTTGTCTTTAGTACATTTACCATTTACAAACAAAATTATAATTCATCCATATTATAAGTCAATCACGTCCGTAATAATATCAATTTTTCATCAAGAAAATAAAACCAGTCCAGATAAAAAAAGTCCAGAAACAATAGAAAAATTTAGTTATTCTCCAATATTGGCAAACCCCAGAGCCTTCGTAACACAAGACACATCTTCGCCGATGGAGTGTATTTTTATTAGCTTGGCAAAAGGAGCAGTACTCCACAAACAAACAAACTTTTCCGAAGCCGTCTGCTGGCGGAAGAATCGAGTGGGTCGCCGTCGTCGCGACGCGTCGGTGCAATTGATCGGGGACGCGCAATTGGGTCACCAAAGGGCCGCGCGTGCACGCGCGCCGAGGGAGGATGTCGCGCTCGGCTTTGTCCTGGACCCATGGAGGAGGCGGAACTCCTTTCGCTCACGGTCAGGGTCAATTGCACTTTTTTTTCGTCGAGAACAAGGCTCCTTCCTTTGTGAAGTTTCTACGCGCATGGATTTTTTTTATTTTTTATAGAGAAGGGTGTACGATGTTACATGTTGGTAATAATTGCATTGCGAGTGCGTTAGTTCAATGTTAAGCTAATTGACCTGAATTTTACACCAAATTATAAATTAATAATGTCCTTTAACGCGAATATAATATTAATTTAGTTTTAATAAAATTTGTGTGGAAAGGAAAAATCTGAATTTAAATAACATGACATGAACCACATCTGTTTTGTCTGCCTAATGAACTTCACATCGAAATATTAGTAAAATTGTTAAATTAATCGTCTATTTTTTAAACCTATACGGAACAACTTCAAATACTAAAAAGGTGTAGTAGAGAATCCGCCAGACATTTTTAAGTGTTGAATTAAAAATCATTCTTTACGTGTATTCCTAACGAATTTAACCACTTTTAACAGTAGAAAATACGGGTTTTCCCCCGGAATGAATAACTGTTAGGGGGAAGAGTAATGCCGGACGCCTCGCAATTTTGCTCGTATTAAAACTAATTTGACCGGCCCATTAGACCTTGCGAAATCGGAGCGGGCCGACGCGATTCCACTTTTTTTTCGCGATGCATATAGCACCTCGCGCACGCGCTTATATCTATGTCGACTTTGTCACCATCGCTCTTCCTCGCGCGAGTACTTCCCAGAATTTCCATCAGATTTCCATTACTTCGAATGTCAAAAAAATCATCTGTTTTGCATGTACAATTTTAATTGATAATCGTAATCTGCGGATAATTGCGACGCAGCTGTGATATAAAGCTTAAGACCTTAGGAGTGTAAAATTTAAAAAATTTATGATGTGTACTTGAGTATATTGCATCCGTAAGAGGCAAAAAGTTTTCAATTTGATTTATTAATCTTTTTTGTCCATTTTTAAAGCAGTACCTTTCTCACATCTTGCACCTCATTGACAGGTAATTTATTGATCGAAGGAGTAATAAAATTGTTGTAAGCGATCATTACTCTCAATTTTTATAATGACACATCAAAATTTATTTTTCACACAATCATCTGATTTATTACACTTCGGACTGGTAACCCCAAAAAGTGTATTACCAAGGAATTAAGATCGTTAAACCCAAAGTAAGCAACTTCTGAATTTACAGAAAAATGCAGTTACAATATATACATTTGGATTTAATTTTTTTATTCAAAAAATCAAAATTTATTAAAAAAACATTTCTGATCAAATTAAAAGAGCTTGTTAACAAGTTTATCAAACATATTTAGTCCGCTCCATTAGCCAAATTTTTTGTTGAGTAGCTATGCAAATTTTGACTATTACTTTTAGCAACGGATTATCTCTGTCACGGATAGCAAAAAAAATTTGTCGCGACAATCATTTCTTTTATTTCCACTTTTTACGGTGCAAAATACTAAGAATTAATTGAGATCGTTAAACCCAAAGCGAGCAACTTCAGTATTTACAGAAAAATGTAGTTTAAATCGTCACAGAAGAAGAGACATCGAACAAGGTGTTCATCTAGCGCATCATCGTAAAAGGGCAATAAACAAACGGCGAGCCGCGAAGGAAGGGAACGAGAGTCGGCCATCGATAAAACGGACGGCCTTGAGCTGGAATTCACGTGAAGCCGCTGCCACGCGCGAAAAAGGCGAGCTTAAAGTACCTAAGAGCCTCGGCGTTTCGCGGTGGCATCGCGAAAGTTCGATGGCATCCATCCGGATATCCATTTATATCAAGAAAATGTTTTTTAACATAATTCAAATTTCAACTCGCGTCGGTGTTGACGAATGCCTCAGTGAATACCCGCTTATCGCTTATTGTAATCGGGCTTTCTTTTTATAAATTTGAATAAGCGTTGAATACGAGAGAAGATAGATGCATCGATTTTTTGCCTCTTTGAATTAATAGTCCTGCTCAACAATGAATTTACTTATTATTATTGCTTTTCAAACAAATTTTTAAAAGAGCAAGTTTTTTCAGCCTGAGTTTTTTTGGTAGATTGCGTCGTAAATTTCCTTTTATCACTTGAATTTGAAGTTTAGTTTTACTACTTTTAATAATATTTTGAAGTGCTTAAGAGGCTAGACATAAAAAAAGTTGATGCAATTTTCAACTGGTTTTAAAAGAAAAGGAAAATCTACTGTTAATAAGTAAGAATCAAACCATACAAATTTTTCTTTTCTTATTTACAAGTTTCATTGAAAATACAAAGTTCCTTTGGTTATTTATCAAATTCAATAAAAAATATAAATTAGCTGGATATTTATCCATTTAAATGAGCTAAAGAATCTCCCCATTGAATATTATACTAATTCTAAGGTTATTTTCCGTTTCTTATGTTTTATTATATCGGTAAATAAATTTAATTTTACTACTGCATATTCTATTTTTGTATAAGGACTTTATGTTCGCAAATTTTTATAAAAATGAATAAACTCATAAAAGTAATGCAGCATCAAAGTTTTCCAAAGAATCATTAAAATCCTAGATTATTAAAGTGTGCGTGTGATCGTAAAGAACAAACAATTACCAATTCAAAAATCATCGTAAATTCACAGACAATCAATTTCGAAAGGACACTGAAAATGTCGATGCAAAAATAACGACCAGCCAGTTTCCAATCGTCCGCGCTACACGCGCAGCGGATCAACAGCCCCCGGGGTTTGCCTCATCTCGAGCGTCAAATGCTTTTTGTGTGTCAAAATCCGGCCTTCCGCTCGCGGAAAAAAGGCGAGTTTCAATAAAAGCCACGATAAAAGCGAAAGTCCCGGGGCCTCCTTTCCCTTCATAAATTTTTCGACTTTCCAGTAATGCCGATCGTCCGACGTCATTGATGCCTATTTTTTTCAGAATTTATCGCCCGTCCAGACGCAAGTTTTATTTTGTAATGACTTCTTTTTCATTCTCTATTGAAATTACTGTCAACCGTCGAAGGAAAAATATGACAGCACTTTACGCGTAAGAATGAATCAAGTCTATTCTTTCGTCACGTTTTTACGCAGATAATAAATGAATATTGAACAGCTTCTGCAATCACCCTTCGTCCGAGCTGTGCGTGTCAACAGACTTTAATCGCGCCAATAAAACCGTAAACTACAAATTAATCGCCAGAAATTGAACAAATTAAAATTTTACGTTCAGTTAGTTAGCTCGAACACTCGAGTTTTGAGTTTCGTCAGTCGGCGCCTGGTAATAGCAGGTGGGGTACTCTCGACGGCTGCTCATTAGCGTGGTCGTAAAATAGCGCTCGCTAACGACGTCGTAGTGGCCCGTTCGACAAAGGAAATCCGCAGCCCTTGCAGCGTAATAGAAGCTCGCGCGGCGCCGCGTAATATTATATCACGTCCGAAAAACGCTCGTTGATGTAACGTTAGAAAGTGTGTGGGTCAGCCGTTTAGGCCCCGCCGCGATTCGATCGAGTCATTGATTTTGTACGGTAATGATAAGCCTCACCGAGGCTGAACGGTGTAGACAAATCGTCACTGGTCAAGCGGGCTACCTTGTACTGCTGCGTGCGTTTTATCAACTTGTGCGAGTGCGAAAATGCAAAAATGTTTCATGATAAATGCCACATTTTCTTATTCAACAGGGACTTTTTGTACGGGCCAAATGCAGTTGAACAGTGGAATATTTTTGCATTTTTATATTTTGGTTTTTGGAGTATGTTTTTTATTATGCAAAAGACTTTTAGCGATTATTCTCTGTATGTAAACAACTTACTTTATGCAGGTTTTATTCATTTATTATAGTTTTATGCATTATTTTTTTACTTCTAGTTTCTCTCACTTACTTTCCTTTTGTTTAAAAATTAATTTTTTATATTAAGATTGAATTAACAAGTATCTGATTATTTAGTTTTTCAATTTATTTTCTGGAATTTTTATTACGACGACTTAAAAAATGGCAACACGTGCGTAAGCTGATTCTTATACTCCTCTTTTTTGTCAAACTCGACTCGTGTAAGAATCACCTACTTTATCCATTATTTCGGAGGCAACACCGACTTTTTAATTTTTTCTCAATAAAATAAGTTTTTTATAATAACAAAGCATAAATTTATTTGGTCCACAAAAGAAATTGTGGATTACATAAGTGGAATATTGATGGGTATTGTTTAAGAAGAAGTATAAAAAGTTGTCACAACTTCTTTTTTTATGTGTTGTAAATAATATTACTAATTTCTTTGCCCTCTTACCTACAAATGCAACTTAACTGCTAGCTTTTACAGCTCATTATATAAGTAATGAAAAATTTATCATTTAAAGGTACATTGTACTACAATTTTTAAACAGCAATTTCATTGAAGATTTCGGAAAGTTTCCATGAACGATTGTCTCGGCGAGCGTGTGCGCGAACCGACAAAGTGACGCACACGGTCCGCGGATTATATATCCCCCTGCCTGAAATGAAACTTCCGAGTGAACTCCGGTTAAGCTAAAGACAGGTGAATGAGCGGATGATTCAGCGGAATTGCGGCGTCGACGGTGCACTGCTCGCCTTGATTTAAAAACTTCGAGCAGCAACTTTGGACTGCGATTGGGAAATAAAAAAATTTATTCCATAATAAAAAACTACTATTCAGGATGGTGTCTTTGGACGATAAAAGCACGCATTTCGCGTTGATTGAGCTGCCAATCGGGTTCCTCAATTATTGGGTTGATTGCGATTCAACACGTAAAATATGAGCAAATTTGGCGCGGAGCAAATAACTCGAAATTACATTTAAAAATCTGAGTGCAATCTGGAATTTGCACCTTTACCAGCATGATGTCATCGATCAACATGCTTTTATAAATTTACTCTTGTGAACTCTTCCAGACATGGTGTCAAAGAACAATGGTTTTGCGTCATTTGCAATGGAGTTCACTTTTGTTTCAACCTTGTCAGATGCAAGCAATTGATAAAAGTTTTGAGAGCAAACACAGAATCAGTGGTATTTATAATATTCATGTTACTTCCATGTGTACTGCTTCAGGTGGAAAAGGTACCAACTCGGAATTTGGTTGAAGATGCTAGCTAGGAATTCAGTTTGGAAATGGTACTAACTTATATTGTACTACGATGTTATTTCACCATACAGTAAATGCATATGCGAAAGTATCTGTTTCATCCTGATTGCAAGTTAACATTTTTTTCTAACAGAATTTTGAACTAGTATCTTCTTCAACCGATTTTCGAGTCAGTACCTTCTTCTCAACCGTTAATACTGTGAATAGGCCAGTAGAAGAGCAATTCACTAGGAGAACTCAAAGAAATTTTTGGAAATCTTTTTTAAAACTAATCAAACTTTTTGGAAATCTAATCTGTCAGCGTGTATCCGCATTTCTGCACATATCGATGAACATTCATTTGAATATTTGATGAGTGCCATCCAATATTGTTTGCAATGTGAGCGCAATGGAATTTGTAGTTTACAGATCACGTATCAGAACATTCTCTCAAAATTTCGGTGAACAAATCAGAATGACTGTGCATTTTGGTATCAACAATAAGTGTGAACAACTACTCTACATTTTAGTGACTTCATCCATTGCGTTACTTTAAATTACAAAGTCGATGTAATTTTGAATAATAATAATTTTGAGTGAAGGGGCTATCCATTTCGCAATTAAAAGTAAGAAAATCTCTAAGACGCTTGATTAAATGTCAGTTTGTGTAACATTTGTGACACAACGAAATAGAATATAAGATTTATTCTCACACTCTGAAATGTAGCACATTATCGAAACCTACTTTGCGTTTGCGCGTACAATGACATTAAAAAACCTGCACCTTAATTTACGGATCGCAAATTAGTCCGATACAATTGCGGAAGGTAAAAAAATCTCATTTCAATCGATCCATAAACTTTAGGCTGTTATTTTCTCACCCACCGTCTCACACAGGCAGGCGCTCGATAGCTTGGCAATATCCTTACCCACTAATACCCCTGTCGTAAAACAGGTCTTTTATTCTATTAGAGATTTAAATCGCACGTTGCCCGGATACAAATGCACGCTTCATTTCCCCGCGCGCACCGTCTGACCTGCTATCGGTTTCCTCGGTAATTATTGCGCGCGCGAGTATCGCGACTTCGGCCTTTCTAAATTAAGGCGGGAGGATAACGCGCGCCGGCGAAACGAGTTTGCGACGGGAGGGACACGCGTTTCGTCGGTTCTTGAGGAGCGAAGGACCCGTGGGTCGCCTTTTTTTTCCGGGACCTGGCGTACGTCACTCAAGGTGACTGACTCCCTCCGGTGCAACGCACTGGAGCACAACAAGTTTTCCCTTCTGGTACAGTTTGGTTAATAAAAGCGTTTGTTCTTTTTCTCATAAATGCGCCCGTAATAATCAGAGAGAAGGCAAGAAGGACAATTCTGAGGTTTTTTTATTTTTCTTCTATCTCGAGTCCTGCGAGGAATTGTCCTTATTCTATAAATGTGTATTTTTACTTCTTACGTGTTATTAATATTAATAAAATGCAAATTTTGCTGTACATTTTTCTCAGTACTCAGATGCTATTTTGATATCTAATCGTAATTGGAAAATGTAGCTTGCGTACGAAAGCAGTCGAGTGGTGAGGGGAGTTCGCTTCTATTACGATGTATGCGCCTCCTCTCTGCCGCTTTGCCCCCACCACTTGACAGGTTAACGCGAGCGTGGCTGTCTTTAGTCATGTTTGAACAGTGCATTTTTCACCTGCTTTACAGCATTAAACTCAAAATGAAAATATACAGTTTTTAAAGCTTTAATTCTACTTTAAAAATCCGTTACAAGAATTGAAATCGGGCCATCTCAAGAGCATTCAGACTCGCAGCGAGATAGTTCATTGAAAAATTGAAATAGGAACTCATGGGAACACACAGCACCAGGTTTATGCAAACATAAAGTACTTATTAATCACTATTATAACTACTAATATTATTTTCTAATTAATCTAAATTCTTAATTAATTTTTTCTTCAAAATTAATAAAATTCTTTACAACTTTTCTTTTTAGAGCATTCAGATTGCTCCATTAATTTTTAATCTGTGAGCTAAAAGCAAAAAAAACTCATTAAAAGAAATCTAAAAACACAATTGTTTGCTTTCAAATGTTGATAAACTATTAAATAAATAATAGTTCAGGAGTTAGAAACATGTCCGAATGTTAAATAGGAAGTGTCCGTTTGATGGCACAAACAGTATCTGGGGCTATTGTCGTCACGTAAAATTAAAAAAATTTATACTTTTACGAAATTTGTTTAAATAATAAATATCTGGTTAAAAAATAACTATAGCCGATCGTTTCTAATACTTTTTAAACTTGAATTATAAGAGATCCGTTCTAGCCTTTTTTACGGGGGTAGTGCAGGTTAAATATACCTCGCGAAGATAAATATTTTCAATGTAAAATGATTACTTGCAGATTATGATTGTCATTGCAGAGAATGATTTCGTTTTCTTTTTTGTTTTTGTAAACCTAAAATAAAACACATGCAACCAAGGACAAGGAGTGACTTGAATAAAATTATTTTCAACTTACGGAAAACATGTATGTTGCATAAAAAAATTAAACAAATTTTTCGAAACAATTTTCTATTTATTGCAGTATAGATGCGATCCTTCAAAAGTCAGCCTATATTGTACTCGTCAGTAAAGCGTCTAATAGATTAACCCTACGCGCGATTTAAAAAAAAACGCGTTTTTTTTTTAAATAATTATTGTACTTTACCGCTTGTAACGTCTACAAAGCAGCACCCAAAAACTCCTGTCCTCAGATCCTTCCTCGTACTCGATCGTGCAACGACTGACGCGGCTGCTCTAACAAATTCTTGTAAGGTGTAAATTCGGTCATAATCCCCGACTAAGAAGCCTATTGGAAAAAAGTCCCGCCCTCGAGGTCCGAGCGCAAGATCAACCGGCACCGGGGGCAATGATCGAGGGATCACAGTCACATTTTATTGCGGTAGATCATAAAAGCGATCCGGTGCGTCCGCGACTAAAAATTTGTAGTTCAGTACAGTTACTTGCATAAGACCGATTTTTATGAGTTTCGATTATATAAAACATTTAATTACTTTTTTTCAAAGAAGTTTTCTATACGATACGAACTGGTGCTTCTTATTTTTAATTCAAGGTTTAATTCTGTTCAGTAATTTTGTAGTTAGTTGTTTGTTTCTAAAAAACCGTTGTTAGTCCAACAGGATTTCAAAATGTGTTTAAAATTCTGGTTAGCAGCTGCAGCAATAATTAATGAGACAATGATGGAGATGTCCAAGAATAAAAAAGATAGAGAAGGTCCTTGCATTTGAAAATGCAGAAATCGCAATCTCGTCACACATCATTTTTTATTATTCGCCGGTTTATATATTCAGTACGAGTACACACATAGAGATGAGTAAACTATTCTCTGTATTAAAAATAAAGTATAAATGGCACACTTGTTACTGTTCGCGTACTTAGACTTCAATTTCAATTACAAGTCAATCAATTTATAGACAATAATTAAAGAACTAATTCTGGTTTGAATTAATCTCTGCTTGAATATTTCAGAAAAAGATTTATTAATAGCAATACTCCGCAGTTATAACATTATAAATTTCTACCTTACGTGCGCATATTTTGATGATGCGCTTGCACAGACTCATGCACTTATTCATCGTCGCGAAATACGCATTTTTGTTTGTTACCGACATAAAAAAAAAAAACTGGAATCTCCGAAGCTCCTGTCCGTTAACATCGAATTATTGAGAAAATTCTCGCTTATTACCTCGCTAATGTAATATCAAAGATATTTTCCCGACGGTGCCCATTTACGAATTGCGAAGATATCTAAATCTGTTGCGCGGTTTATTTCAGAAATGCGTCTGTTGTGCATAACAAAAAGTTATTTCGGGTACGAAGTTTACGTTACTATTGTTTTTTTTAGATATAACTGTAAACAAATGAGCAGGTTGTCGTTGATTATTGCAAAAAACTCAGTATATAATTGCATAGGTACAGTATGAAAATGAAAATATCAATAATCAAATTAGGTATGCTCATGGTGACATAAATTTTGTTCAACAAAGAAGAGACTATTTTAATAAGAAATTTTAATTACGCAAATGTAACGGCGTGACTGCACTTTTACGTAATAAATTAAATATTCTTTTGCGTCAACACATGAAAACAATACAGCAGTGCATTTGTGCGTTCTTTTATAAGACTAGAGTTTTATTTACCATTTTATTTTGGAAGAAGTGCAGTTTATTACACGTGATACAAATTGAAAGCTTTGTTATTACGCAACTTTAATTTCTTTCGATACTTCTTTTTTGCTTTAGAAATACATAATAACCTTTACGTAAGATGAAAACAAGGACGTTGATATGCAAATCAAATTTTTATTCTCGCGTCCAAAATGCCCAGATAGAATATTTTTTCTCATAATGAAATATTGTTTATTGAAATCATTTTCATGTTGTGTTACATTTGATCGACTGCAATAATTGAAGGTACAGAATAGCTTGTTTAGTATATTTACAAAAATTCAAATTTATATCAAAAGGTCTTTTGTAAACGATATTGTGAATAATGATAAAATAAAAAAAGATCACAGTCATTTTAAATCAAAAATTAAAATATTGCACTTTGGTGATACACAGTTACGGCTTAAGAAGGAGGTACGCGTGGAGGAACGGTACCTGCGCACGAGTTTTACGTTTATTCCACGCATGCCTTCAATTATAAATGTTTTTGAAAGTATTTACTAATGTTCTTAACCCAGCGGTACAACTATAAAGTTTATTATCATCAACAGTTCATTTATAAACAAGCTATTGATAATATTCGTGTGCGCTAACTAATAAGTTAAACAAGTCGAACTACTCCCAACACAAAGAAGTTTAAAATTTCATTTAAAAAAAAAAAGCTCCCGACCGTTTAAGCCAAACCAGTCGCGGCGCGTGGATTCGAAATTTCGCAAAGCTCTCGAGGCGCAGCGGCACTGGCCCTGACAACGCGCTAACGCAATTTTCCCTTGGCGCTCGGACGCTATTTGGAGCAAACAGCGCGGCGGGCATATCGGAAACTGATTAAGCGCACGAGGTACCTCGCCGGGGAAGCTCGCTGCCGAAAGCGCCTCGGGCGGTGAGCGGATCGGTGCTTTCTTTCGCGCCGATGTCGCGGCTCGAGATCGCGACGGTGGGTAAACGCAGTTACAACTTAAATTGAGCGTGACTGGGCAGAACGGGGAGTTTACAGTGTGTCTCCGGGAAGAATGCCGTGCAGTCGTTGGATGCATAGTTTACGTATGCTAACGAACTTGCGCTTTCAGACTGAGGATTTTTTTCCTCAACATAATTAAACTTCGGAACCAGTTTCTCAATAGCTCGGTTAGCCAATTTGTGCGGTGAGTGCATTATTAATAGCGGAATTAAAGATAGCAGCGGATTTTACGTTACTCAATAAACGGGTCTAAGATTTTATGAAATGTGCGAAATGTATGGTTTGTACGCGAAGAATGAATTATTGTACGATTGCTAATTAAATGAAATCATTGAATTATTGTTAATTATGTTATTAAAGATACTGGGCACATTTATTTTCGTACTTTCATGTAATCTGAGCATTGATTTTCAAAGCACAACGTGCACTGTCGATATGAAGGAATGAAAATACGACATTGTTTATATTTTGCAAGAGTAAAAATGATGATTGTAACAGCAAATAGTTTTGCTGTCTTGAGGCAGCAATCATGGATTTAACAAACCTAGTGCAGTAATGCTTTGATAACCACACAGAAAAAACTTCTGCGGTCTGGTTGCTCCACGACCTGTGGTACATGTATGCCTGCTTTGCTCAGCTCCTCGTGTGCCATGCCCGTGGAATGACTGGTATTCCACGTGTGGAGCAGACGATGAACTACGCGTGGCACTCGTATAATACTCCGCACTTGGGTATAACCCTGTTACGCTACAAAAGGAGATTCTGGAACTTCGTTGCCTTTCCCTCCAGTACGGACTTCATTATGTGATAAAATCTTTAATCCTACTGTCTTTTCGTTTTATTAAAAGTAGAATGAAATGAAAAAATGAAGCAAAGAGCAAAAAAATTGCTACGTTCATCAGAAAAAGAACGTAATAAATAATTATAAAGAAGTAATAAATAATTAGTTAATATAAAAACACGTGCTGTCTAATTAATAAAAGTTTCTTTAAACCGTAGGTGAAATGAAAATAACTGATTAAGGCTCTGGAAAGTAGATCAAATAAAACTGCTGGCCGTACTAGGTTTAGTAGAATGAAGGGGATGCCTTAGCAGTGTTGCTGACACGTTCGGCATCACTATATTAGTTTCTTAGAGCTTAGAAGCGACCAAATGTCATTTGAATGATTGAAAAATCTATCGACATTTGATTATACAAAATTTGATACGTTTTACGTCAGTTTATGTTAGTTCAACAGTTAATTTTTATGATCGGATTTTAATACACATAAAACACCCAAAATAAAACTTTTAACACGTTTCTCGCGTTTTAGAATCAACTTTTTTTACTGTTACATAGTTTCCTTTAGAAAGAGGCACTAATATTTAATTTATAGTAATGAAAATTATGACATACTTCAAATATTATCGGTTTTTATAAAACTTACGCAAGATACGAGAGGGTAAATCGCTGCCAAAAATTGTCAATAATTGTGAAGGAAAGTGATTTAATCTCTTCAAATTCCCTAAAAGAAAATTACGCAAGTTCGATCGCCAAGTGCAACGAACGCGGATTCAAGATCGGTTGGATTTTTGCGCAAGAGAGAAAAATTCAGTCGGGGTGATCCACCTTGCGTTTCAAAAGCTCGCGATCTCCTTTCGCGGCGCGCGCGCCGAAGGTGAAGACATAGAGGTTCTCAAGCGAATTGAGTTCCTCGGGAAAGAAAAGTTATTCGGCTATTCGTTTATTTCTCGTACGGTGTACCCTTGATGAACTGCCGCCTGTTCCAAGGACGGCGAAGGTCTTCGAATGACGAAAATGACGAATCTGTTGTTTCCTTGTTCAAGATGCATTGCTGCGGATGAACATCATTTCGGCTCGTAATTACAAAGTATTTCATGCGTGACTCTGAATAATACTATTATTTTCTAGTGCATCCTGATATATCAATAATTTATTAGACATTTTAAAAAATTTACTGTATTTTATTATTAAAAGATAACAATGTATCTTAAAAGAAACTACTTTACTATTCAATTTCGATAATATAATATTTTGTAAGTCTTTTTTTTAGTAAATGTCGCTATTGCTAGTATTGCAAAAAAAGATGTTATGCAAACCATGCACTTTAAATCACCAGCTACCAGCCTTTTTTCCTTGTTAATGTTAAATCCAAATTAAAATAATGCAAAAAGTTGTATTTATAATGTTTGTAATCAACAATATTCAATCGCCTTTGTAAATCCAATCAATCGATCAAGCGAGTAAGGAACCTCTGCTACGTTAATGATTAGATATAAATTATTCAAATTGAAAGAAAGAAAAGTAATAAAATTAATTTTGAAAAATCCATGTATACCAATGACTTGGCAGCGATTTTTTCTCATTAAATATGTCTCAGAAACAAAATGTTGCTATTGATAGTACTACCAAAAATGCTACCCATCAAACCTTGCTCATTTAAATCACCTGCCTGTTTTTTTTAATCCTTAAAGAGGTATATAGATAACCATCCACATCCTCGAGCACAGCAGTCTTACCTGCCTGCTTACGTGTACCTCGCCACAGAGATCTGAAAAAGTTTCAAAACCGCACAACCACCGCCATCTTCCAACGTCCTCTGGAAGTTGCAAGTGTGAGAAGTAGCCGCGCGCTAGCGAGTGGCGGGCGCACGTCGAGCAAAGCGTGTCGTAGAAGATACAGCAGAGAGGAGAAACGGGCGGGACGAGTGCCGTCGCAGAAAAAGACGGCGACGCGCTCGAGCGGGCGGTGAAACGCGACGGCGATAACGAGCTCGCGGCCGGCGAAGAGAATGAGTCGTCGAAGAGCAACGACAATGGGGGATGCTCGAGAGAACAAAGCGCAGCGGGAGAGATGGATCTTTTGTGCTTGTTTTTTATCGTGAAAGAGGCGCTTGCGTGGGCGGCGAGGAGAGCGCATTTAAATTTCAGATAAAGCTGTTGCGGAATCGAGGCGCGTTTTATCATTGGGGTATTGCCTTTTTATTTGCGGGATTACAAATTAGGCCAATTTAACGCGGGTTGCGTGTTATAATGCTTTTGATGTGATGTGTACAGTATTAGGGTAATTCCAGGTTTGTTAAGCAAATACCGAAGTTATAAAGCGTGAATATAATGACACACACTTTTTTACTCTTAAAACTTTAAATATGAACAACAAAGACTAATTTCAGTGTAATTGAATGGATTAACTTATTAGCATGAGTTTAATATTGCAGTAAGCCAAGATTATCTTAAAATAAATTTTATTGAAAGTACTTCATCAAACACATTGATCAGATTAATAAATAATGCGAAGAACCTCGTGACTCTGATAGATATGAATTTCATTATAAAAGTCAGTCTCGTGACTCGATATCTCATCATTATACCAGCATCAACATTGATTATCAGAATAAGAATTTGTATCGTGCAATAAATTTACAGATTATGAATATATTTGAACATTGATTGTTCATCTGCACTCGTAGTATAGAAAACAAAGCAAATCTCAAAAAGATTTTTTTAAATGACATTAAGTGAAAATAACTTTTGAACCGTCTCAATTTATGCTACAGAGAAAGAGTGTGTGGTTTAGGGTTGATTGATTCATGTTTTCGACACAAATATCCCCCAAAGTTATTTCTCTCAAAAATGTTACATTTCGTTAATCAATATACCCTGATCTTTTGACTCGTACAGTATCTTTAGTTTTGAAGCGTTTAAACCTTAAAAAGTTATTTTCTTAAATAAATTAGGTACATACAACTCTTCAACCAGAAATTACATAAAATAACATTTTAAGTCTAGTTTCATCAAAACTAAACAACCCTTGGACCTTTAGTTTACGGCAGTACAAAATTTTTTAAGAGATCATATCTACAGATACAGTGGGTCTGGAATATTTTGTTAAATAATTTTGTAACAAATTGAATGCACTTTCATTATATTTTATTTTTATATTTTTAATAATTTAAATTTACATATTTTTAGGTAATTCTTTGAAACAATATTTGAAGGTGATGGACCGCCTTAAACTAATTAGAGCACCATCCACGAGGGGTGCCGCAGCCAAATAAAGCATACGTCCCCTCGACTCGTCTTGCGCGTCGAGAACTTAGCTCTCCGCGCGTCGAGACTTTCGAATGCGCTCGCGCGAAGCCGCCCGGCGGCGGAGAGGGGGCAGACGCGGCGTAGAGACGCGCAACTGCAGCGTCGCGCTCGGCAGTCCCCGGCCGGACGAAAACACAGCGCGCAGTGCTCCTCCGGCGCTCCGTCCTCTCGCTAGCCGCTTGCAGTCGCCGCCGATCGCTCCCCCCCTTCCCCCCGGCTTTTCCCCTTTTCTTTTCCGCTGGAGCCCGCGTCGTCGCCGCCACCGGTGACTGCAGCACTCCGGGTGCGTGGGAGGCAGGCGCAGGCGAACACGGAGCGTCGAGGACGCGGCCGAGCCGGCTGCGGTGTCAGCTGTGCGTGCGTGCGGTGGAGAGCACGAGCGAGACGGAGCTAGGCCGTGGCATTCCCCGCGCCAGCCGCGCACCATGTCGTCGCTCCTCGCCGACTGCTATCGCAGGCTCACCGAACCGTCCGCCAGCGAGAAGCCGGTGCGTAATGATTGATATCAATTTTTTTGGCGAATTCACTTTTTGGCGAAAAAGAGCGAAGAGATTGAGTTTATGCAAAATTTTGTATAAAATTTTGTACGCTGAAAAAATAAGTAATTTTAAAGAAATATTTCTTTAATAATTTGCCTAAAAAAATCTTTAGTTGAGATTACTACTAATTTTTTTTACAGTGCAAATAATTTTTATCATTATTTTTTGCATGTTTAACAAAATTTCATTTGCGCGTTATTTGCATGACAAATGAAAGTTTCTTTCAAATAAATGAGTATTAAATAAAATAGTCTGGACATTTACTTTGTTTGTTAAGAGCGAGTTAATTAACAAAGTTAAATTTTGTAACAAATATAAATTTTACATGCAGATAGACTTGTACACTTAATTTACATAAAACTCATCTGCGTAACTATTTAAAACTAAAATTGCAGCGTTTAATAAAATTGAAATCGTTTACAACTGGTTCTTACTTAAATTAACTAAACATTAATAATTTTTTTATACAAACTTAATTATTTTAATAATTTACTTATTGACCAAGAATTTTCTATTATTTACTTATTTTTAAATTTTTTCTCTCTAAAAAACGCTGTCTACTCTTCTTATTAAAGAAAATTTTATAATATTTTAATGATATCATTTTGAGTTATAAATATTTTTTACATTTCCAAAAAAAATTGACTAAAAGAAAATAAAAATTTCGCAAGATCAAAAAAAGGATACTCTAAAAAAATGTAACTGGAGTGTACTGCGAACGCAATTAGTGCTGATTAAGTTTATATTTTCACCGTTGCCGGTTAATCAGATTTAAAAAGCTCTGGCAGCAACGCTACTTTTTTTAAAGGATTATCTGATCCAGTGCGCAAAATAACTATTCGCAAAAAATGATAAAACTCTTTAACATAAAATTGCTTCGTACGAAAATAGCAATACATCTTTCTCGAAAAACTTTCACGACTGCAACTTTGCCATTATTACAATTTTAATATGTAATTTAAGTTTTACGAATTAGATTTATTTTCATAAATTTTATTCTGCAACTTTATGAATGAAAAAACTAATTCAAGTAAAGTTTAGTTCAAGAATCAATACGAAACTACATAACTTTATCTCCCGGTGATAATATCCTTCATATTATATTTTCAACATCTACATTTATTTATAAGAAAAATATGACGATGATAAGTAATACGAGAGATTAAAATTTAATTAAAATATATTTTAATTTAATTGTAATTGGAGCTACGCTTCCTTGTCATATTTTGTCACAATATAATATTCACAAGTTCCACAGTTATAATAATTTTAATCCTATCTAAAAAAATTTTGTAAAGTTATTATAAAACGGGCTTTAGAAAAAATTAATATAATTTATTCCAAAATCAGTATGTCTAAAGTTTTAATAAAACGCATAAAACCTATCATTTTCAAATTTGTTAATTCTCCTGACTTCTTAATGGACATCAGAGATGAAAACTTTAACTCTAAATCAAATTTTGCAAAACTTAATAACACACCCCCATCCAATAAAAACCCACCTAATTTTAATATCGTGACGAGGAAGCGCGCCTCGGGAATCAGCAATGAGGCGCCGCCTCAAAGGAATAGGAAGCAGATTCTATAGAGCCTAATTGAAATGTAAAAAGCGCACTCGCCGACTTATTACGCGCCGGGGGTGGCAAAATGACGGTATCGTCTCCCTAGTTTACCGCGAGAGGCCCGATTTCATCGGAATTGCTAAACTTTTTCAGCTGAAGGGCTACAAAGTGACGGACGTGAATCGCACCCGAAAAATCGGCGTCGCCTGCCGCAACCTACAGGAGCTGAAGCGGAAGGCCTGCGCCAAGCTTAATGTGAGTTACGATTTTGTTATTGTTGCTCGTTCCGTCGGAGATTGTCCCGCTTTTTTTCATCCGCAAACTAATCGAATTTCGTACGGCGCTCGGCGCTTTTTTTTACGGCGACCCGCGCGCTGCGCTTGACTTTGTTTATTATTTTACGGAAGGACGTAAATTGTGCGCGATCGACCGTTATTTTTTTTCTGCGCTTGCACATTTTTTCGTAGTTAAGGTGATTTTTTTTCTATTTTTTGTTACTGTACGTCGGTAAATAACACTTTTAAGTGAGCAGTAAATTAAAGTGACGTTTCTTTTGATATTGAAAACGTTTTGACTTTGTATGTGCTTGAAACGTTAAATAATGGCTTACAAAGGTTTAGCTAAATATACCAGGCAAATATTTTTCTAAAAAGCGAAATAAATAATTAAAATATTCCAAAAACTACTATATGTATATAAGTCGAAAACACAGATTTAAAGTAACGTTTATTCATTTTATTGAATCTTTAGTAGATTATAATAAATATTAAATTATAAGTATTAATTATGAAGTTGAGTAAGTAAATGTAATAAAATTGAAATAAGAGCTTCCAGTCTCTTGGATTAAACATTTGTTAAAATATATTATTTCTTTCAAAGTTGGGGTTGTCGCCTGCGGCATGCAGAGAGCATAATTTAGAGAAGTAATGGATGAAACTTGTTCCATCTCTTCTTGCAAAAAAAAAATTTTTTTACGGTTACTTACAAGAACGGAAAAAAAAGATTTGAAAAATGTTTTCCCTACTAAATTATGGAAAGTAAAAGCACGGGGTCATTATTTTCTTTTTAAATTAAAATTTTACGCGCGGTATGATGGGGCATGTTTCACGACTCTCTCATGAATGCATTTTTATTTTAACGAATTTTCCACCTCCTTTTTAATCTCTGAAAAAAAAACATCGAACGACACTGTTGCAAAGTCGAACATCCATTTGAATAAAATGAAATAATTAAAATTAAAAATAAACACACTGAAAAGAAATTTTACGTTTTTTCTTCAAGGGAGTCAACTGAATAATATCTTTAAATCTACTAAATTCTTCTTTGAAACCACTAATTAATTCAAGGTAATTATTTTGTTGGTACCTGTTAAAGAAATATTTAGTTGAAACTACTGATTTTTTTCATACTGAAAATACTTTTGCGGAAATTATTAGAAAGTTTCTAAGACTTTCAGTAGTATAGGACACACTAGAAATTATAGTTAACATTACTGCTAAAATGTTAAATGTCTAAATTTTACTTTAGATTTATTACACTGTATAATATATCATAAAAAATATAAAATATATCTACATGGTAAATCACTAATTTCAGGTTTACTAGAATGTACAGAAAATTAGCATTTGACTTTTTTCAGAACAGTGCGCGTATCAAAATGACGTATTTCACGTACGCGTCGCTTTTCGAAAGGTAACAAATTAAAAAAAAAGAAGATTGATTAATAGGAAACCAATGTTCGAAATGCCACGGCATTGATCGATCGCTATATATCGGATGTCAAAGCGTCGGAGGCGCACCGCGAAAAGACCGAGTTCGAGCCCGCCGATTATCGCGCATTAGGCAGGGCCGAGGCGAGGGCAATTATTGCCGCGATCCGCGTGTAGTTTCCACCAACGCGATTACCGGCCAACTACTTAAGTCCCGAGCGGGGGGTACATCGGGCCAATTAGCCGGGCGGGCCGATTGGCCGGGGGATGAGAACCGCGCGACTCCGCAAGCTGGGACTCGCTGAGTTTCGATTAACGACGATTGTTGTTTCATTCAAGTTTCCGGATGATTAAGCGCGATTATGCGAACTTTATTGTTGCCGATCGAGTTTACGCGCTGAGGGCGTGAATGGATGCGGCGGGCGCGCGGCCAGCTTTGTGCTTGTGATCGCTGGGAATACCGTAAAATTGGTTATTCTTTGTTTCTGAGGAACAAAGGAATTTAAGTTAATTGCATCTATTATTAATGTTTCAGTTGTTAATTGTTGTCAGCACGTCAAATTCGATTATGCGCTGTTATTGTTTTATCGAGATTGTTTCGTATATAATACAGACTCCGTCTAGCAATCCGAATATGTGAAGTTAGTTGAATATTTTTTCTCATAGTTTGAAATTGTTAATTAACTTTGGTACACAAAAACCTTGCTATGCAGATGAGTATCTCAATCATTTTGTTATTAAAATATAGATTGACGCAGATGTAAATCTTTTAATAATATTTAAATTTAATTTCAGTTTTAACGAAAGTCTGAAAATTATTTATTTTAAATGCACATTGACGGGTGTTCCATTTTTTGCAGTAAATTATTATCAAGTTTTAAAAGTCAACCTTGCGTAATCGTACTTTACCTGCTCCATAAAGTATTGAACAATTGGGGGGTGTATAAAGCAGTTTTTTCATACGCTAAACTCGGATACTATGAAAAGCATCCATTTTTTATACTACAACAATAAAAGTTCCACGGCGTGAAAGCAATTTACATGACTTAGTACACAAAGATCACACAATGGAAAAACATTGGTTTTGTTCCTGTTTTATTTCTGCCATAAAAAAGCGTCGGCACTGTTGTCAAGACAAAATTTATTGGCTCTGTCCGTTAATCTGATTTAGCGCAAAATTTTAAAATATTTTGCATAATATCCATGAATAAAAACAACAATAATAATAATTTCGAACGAAGCGCTTAAAAGTTTTTTTACTGATATTTAAAAAAGTTCATTATAAATTTAAATTTGTTTACGCTATGATTTGATACTAAATAAATATACTGTGTATCACACTTCGTATACGTATTTTCCCTTACGATGAAAATATGAAATATTCATGAACGTATTTCGTTACTGTCACAGAAACAATTGGCCCGCGAATTAACAAAATGTTCACCCCAGCGAGAAGCTCTTACGGTAATGAAAATTTGCCTCGTCTGAGCAAATATTGAATCAATGTTGAAGATTGCTCATTTTCTCTTCAGGGAAACGTAAGAACGGAATCTATAATAAAAATGTCAGTCTAAAAAAATGAAGAGAGAATATAAAAACTTGAATAAATTACATCAGGAAAGAGCTGCCGTAAAGCGTATTGAACGCGAGAAATAAAAGCACGTTGCAATTTCATAAGATGGATATTGAATTTTATATTGTGTTGCACTTCGATGGATTGCAGAAAATCTGCTTAGGAAAAAAGTAACAAAATACTCGTTTTCCTACTTCGAGTATCAATAAAAAATTTTATCCACTTTTCGTGTCAACTGCACTTTTTGAAACTTTATTAAAACAATGTACAGGAGTGTCAAAAATAAAAAAGAAAATTTAACGCGAGCGATTTAATTAGATCGGAAAAGTTGACATGCAAAAATCTCGCGTTAATTAACGCAGAATATTCATCCGCGCGAAAATCAAATTGAGATAAACGCGTTACATAATGCAATACCGTTTTACTCATCGTGACAAAGTAATCCCGAAAATTCATTTCGAATTCGAGATAAACTGAGTACTCGGCGTAAAATTGTTTGTTTGTTATCCTAAGGTACAAATCCGACTATTGCCTGTCGAAAGCAGCTTATCGTATGAGATCAAACTTTCCAAATAAACAAACGGTATGTCGTAATAATTTTTTTCTTTTAATCGGATCAAAAGACATATGTACTTTTTGCCTCTGTCAGTTTATGAAATTTATCTTTTGTCGATAAATTTCCTATTTTGCAAAGAGAATTATTACTTAATTCTATTGGAATGTAATCAATTTTAATATTTAATTAAATTTATGAATGTGTATGTTTTAAATAATTTTTGCATTCATAATTTTCCAATTTAAGTGTATATTGTAAAATCACTTATTTAAATTAATAATATTCTTACATTAATGCATTTTATGCTAATCTACATGAATTTTTAACAGTACTGAAAAGTATTGTACCTTTTATATTAATTTAATGTAAAATTCATACCTTTCATAACCGATTGATTCCTTTTTAGTTAATTAAAGTAATATTTAAAACGCATGCGTACCTTGATATTAATATGCTTTCAGGAATAAAGCTTTCCATACGTGACGTATGTTGCGAATTTTTTTAAATTTCAGAATAAAAGAAATTTTCTTTTTATCAAATTCGAACAAAGATAAAGCTTTTCAAATATTGAAATAGGATCGCTGTCGCATCCGTTGAGAATTGCATAAGAGACGCAGTTACAAATTGGTTCAAAAGTTCACTTTCTCGATTTAAGTTTCAATAAAATTTAATCTGCAATTTTAAAAGACATAATTTTATCTTCGTTTACATCTTCATTCGAACACTGAAATCAGAGTATTCAAGTTTCCGAAACTTTAAAGTATCTTATCTCCAAGTTACTTTACTCATTTATACATGATACGCCGCAATATCGCATTAAATTGACTTACAAATCATACCTCACTAATAAGAGGTTAAAGTATTTTTTGTTTATCAAAATCTGATCGAATATATTTTCAAAAAATAAACGAAAATTTCTTTGACAATAGCAATTGTACGCTAATTAATGTACGCTGGCACAATAATGCTTGAAAAGGATGGCAGTCCAGCCGTCGAAATGTCACACAATAATTAATAACGAACTTTGACTCGTCGATAATCTGTATATACATGCACGTTAAAATGAGTGATAGTGTCGAAAATCGAATTAAAAATAAAATTTTTGATACCTAACTATTAATTTATTGAAAATTATTATATCCACCGTGTCATAAATCGTAGTAAATACAAATGAAAACTGTTAGTAAATCATCTGCTAACAAAGTTAGCTAGAGTGACAGTGTCAAAAGTTAAAATGAAAATAAAATTTTTGATTCTCAAAAAATTGTGAAATAATTATTAACAATTATTACATTAATGCACATGAAAATCACCATCCGTCAATATATCATCTACCAACCAAATTATTTAGTATGATAGCGTCGTATAAATCAAAATAAAAATAAAATTTTTGGTCTTCAAAATTGACAAGATTATTATTAAAAATTATTACATTAACCGTATCATAAATTGTCGTAATCGCAACTGCAAATCACCAATTCTTAATAAATCATTCACCACCCAGCTTTATCTACGCAGAAAAAAAAATCCCATAAAATCTCCACACCTCTCCCGCGAGTCATCGTTAGATCGAGTCGACGCACTCGGCTCCATATCTCTCGGACTCTCTCTCCGGCGATCCATCCCCTTGAAGCTCCCCCGAGAGATCGATAGAGCGTCTCCGGCGGGGGTCGCACGCGCCCGCCGCTCTTCCTCGTCCGCTCGCCTCTCTCGCGCGCGCAAAATAAAAAGTAAAAAAAGAACTCGGAATTCACGCGCCTATGGCCGCGGAAAATCGCGACGCTCGATCGCTCGTCGCCTGCACACCGTGGGGGGCCGTCCACACGCTGCCGGGCTCTATCGAGCGGGGGAGCCTGGGAGCCGTCGGCGATTGAGGCCAGGGCCACCGGCGTTTTCGCGCGCCCGCTTCCCGGTTCCGCGTCCTTCGCCAGCCACCCCATCCCCCCTCCTCCCCGGTTCCCGCTTCTCGCGGGCTCGACCTTCCCGAACTTTTCAATGTCAGGGTCTGGGCGCGCACGGGGGCGGCGAGCACGTGCGCCCGGATCTTCACGGGACGGCCTGGTTCCGCTCGTTGGGTGCCTGCGGTGGGAGGGCAAGCGATTCTTCCGGCAGGGACGGTGAAATGGGAATGGGGGACGTGACTCGAGTGACTAGGGCTTTTTGGGATTTTCATTTTATTTTCGCGGTGAATGTGGAGCTTCCATAGGTGCGGAAAAAGGTGATTTTGTGTGGTGAAATGTAATAATTAACGATGAAGCTTTACCAAGCAGTTTATTTCATTATGGTCCAGTTGGTGCGGAAACGGGAAAAAAAATTTTTGTGATCATTAGTTCTGAACAATCTTTTTCCGGTTCTTTAGGTGTCGTCCATCATGGAATAACTCCAGACTATGATTTATTAGTTGCCAAACTGTATTTCTGACCAAATCTGTATCAATGTTTTAATGTAATTTTTTGCTTTATTAAAGAATACATCTTATTCGTATAGGACTCTGCTGTAAAATTGTTACTAAAAAAGGATATTTTCAATAAAATAATGAAGCTTAAACAGAAAGGCTGGTGATATTAACGTTGTTGAAGCATAAAAATTATAAATTTTATTAAAAATTAAAAATCACGATACTGAAATCTCTTTGATAATTAGAAATGGATTTCGCTATTACACAACCTTGTTCATGATTTTCAATAATCCTCTTGTTATTTCCGTGATTTCTGAAGATTTCCAACAGTTTTTTTTTCTACATTGATTTTCTTCAGTGCGTAGCTCCTCGGAAACAACGGATTTTACTATGCATCAAAAGCATACACACAATGTTAAATGTTAAATGTTGAAAACTTATTTATACTCTTTTATAAATAAGTTTTCACTTATCCAGATTTAGCTAGACCGTATCACATAAAAATTATAATAAGGGTAACCCGCATAAATCACTTGAATAAATACCCACGTGTGCATGACGGTAACCTCATTTTCATTTGTGATGGATCGCTGTATAAATAACACTTTTGTTTTCAAAAGAATTACAACATTTTCGAAGAAAACGATCTGTTAAAACGGATTAATTAAAAACAACTTTTTTCTCTCAAACTTTCTTCAGCCGAGCTTTTCCCACTGCTACGTAGTTTTAATTTGCAAATGTTTTCGCTGGGACAATATTGCTTGCGGTTTACTCGGTAAGCGATTCTGTTTGGCTTCGTTCGCGCCACTTCCATTTTCCCTGACCGCTGGCTGTTTGCCGTGCTCGATGGCCTTTTGTTTTTTTTTTCCCTCGACTCGCGTAAGTACGTCGGAAAAGTGAACCGAAGACTCTGACAAAGCACGCGCAGCATTTCCCCCCGGATAACTTGGCCGGGGGATGGCAGGGAAATTCCGTCGTTTGAAACGATACGGCGCGAAAATTGGATTCGCTGAATTGAAATGAGATTCTGGTGATTACCTCGCTCAAGGGTGACTCCTACGCAGCCGAATGAAAGATCGACCGAAATATATTTCGTAGTATAAGATACTGAAGGAATCTATATTGTGAAGTTAATCTTGACTATCTCTTTTTGGGTAGCAGTCAGAATGAAAGATCATTTTGATATAGGTGGATTATAATTTCTAGAAATAGTCAATTCAACAAATTTTTATGTTTATTTACTTGTTTATTCTAAGGTAAGAAACTTTTAAACTTTGACAATAACAATTTTTTCTTTAATGAACTTTTACTTTCAATGTTTTGATAAAATTTCCCTTGAAAAAGTGTATTTTCTTAAGCTCACTGATATGACCTTGTTCGAAATGTTAGGAGGAGAATTTCTTTTGAGATGTATACTTTTAATTAACATCTTCATATTACGACAAAGGAAAAATCCTTGACACACTTTACCACGAAACAGTTTCAGTGGATAATCAAAATCATCGGAATTTGAATTTAAAAAATAATTTCAATTTCTGCAATGGATCTACTGTGTACATCTATATTGTCAACATTACTGAGCTATTTAATTGCGATAGGCTATATCAAAGTCATACTGCAAATCAATATCAGCAAATAAATTGACTTTACGTATAGCAATAATGCAGTAAATTCGTAAGATTAAAACGTCGGAGAATCCATTTATTTTGTAATAACGTAAAATAATATATTTATGAAAAAATTGATTTGATTCGACTACTGAGAATTTGGCAATTATTCTTCAATTATTCTTTAAAATCAGAAATTGATTCTTAGGATGAGATTTTCATTACTGCACTGGTTGTGTGACCTTGGCCGATGTCAGCTGTAAGCTTGCCAGATTTCTTAAAAAGCTATGAGGCGGCACATTACTCTTGAGGCCTGGAAGCTTGAATAACTTTCTCGGTAACATTTCATAATGGAAATTTTAATCTAGTGAATTCGTTATTTTCATTCTGAGAGGGCTCTATAAACAAAAGTACCCGGTGTCACCCTCTAAAAGTCATTGACGAATATGTGACAAACATTTCCGTGTACGCGGGTGGAAATGTCCTCTTGAATAAGTGTCGGGACTACTCCAGCCGAAACGTTGAATAACATCCATTCAGATTCAAGTTTGGCCAAATAATTAGCATCACCAACTTGTCTTCTAATTAAAAGTCGTCCGATTCAAGCAGGTCATGTAATCAAACAAAAAGATTTACAAACTTAATTTTACTTGCTAATTAAGAATCTGCTGATTTTCTTTATCTCTAAAGAAGTTGTTTTTAATTATCAAATGAATGCACTAATGTGCCAAATTTTTAATAGTAATATTTCATAGACATTACAACTTTGAAAGAAGAGACATTCAACTTGGGTAAAAATCATAAATATTTTTATGCTTAAAGATGATATTCGACTAATGAATCGATGAAAGTTAAACCATATATAAAGGAGAAATGGCCAGATTCAATGTTACCAGAGAATTTCAACTTGACTTTTTCTTCATAATAAATTGTAGTTCTAAAAGATCGTAGAATACTTTGTCAAGCAATACTTTCTTTATGATGGTTACAAAGGCCATCTTCGTCTGCACAAATAAATAATAAAAATTCAATAAAAATTTTACATAAAAATAGAATCACTTTGAACATTCAATAAAACGCTACTCGAGAGGTCGCTCAACTTCAGTGGTCTTTTCAACCACCCTCACAGCCTTTGGAAGTACCTCGATCAAAAGGAACGAATCTCCGCCATCTACTTACAAAAAAGTACTCACGAGAAAATCTCCGGGCAGTTTCCTCCCGAATTCATTATCACAAAGCAAGGCAAACCGCGAAAATAAAAGCCGCTGAATCCGGAACTCGGCATCTCTCCCGGCGATTCGATGAAAAAAAAGGGGGGGAGGAAAAAGAAAACGGAAGAGCAAGAGAGCTTCTGGTAAAGACTGGCGTGAAAGCCGCCGTCATCCCCGGAAGCTCGAGCGCACAGGGTCAAGGTCGCGGCTGTCCCGTCCGCATTATCTCCCGGTGTCTTTTCCGCGCGTGGCGCCAGCGGCGCGCGTATCAACGACCTTAATTCCGCGGCGGAGCTGTAATTTCGCCGGCGGGCGGGTAGAGCCTGGAAATTTAGGTCCGACGACGAGGGGAGAATCTCGAGGAGCCCCGGCGAAAATGTGTTATTGCAACTGCCGTATTATACGCTGGGGGAGGGCGAGGGTTTCGGGCGACGGCGGAGAAACGCTTCGACTCGTCTTATTTTTGTTATTGCCGCGCGGAAATCGAGGCCGGCCGTGAGCGAGTTTAACCTTATTTGAAATTTCGAGGGAGGCGTGCCGCGCGTGGCTGGATACGGCACGGACGGAGCGGGTTTTAAAAGTTGGATTGAACGTGAATACCGCTTGTTTTGTTGTTGCGTGGTTATTTGGACGTGTCCCCTGATAAAGTCGGAAATATGCGACGGAAAGGGAAATAAAATAGTTAAATAGATTTTTGAATCATTTTAATAATTTATTTCATATTTGGCATACATGACAGGATTTACTTGGCGATGTGGAGACTGTTTTTCGATAACTATGTGATGCGCAGCTTCTTGACAATGAAGTCTTCACTTCTTATTAGTTAATTAACTAATAGTTATTAATACGTATATCATTTTTAGGAAAACTTGCCTGGTGTATTTAATCAAAACTTTTTTTACATTTATTTATCATATTAAATATAGATAAAGAAAATCGTATGTTTAACAGGATGAGTACATTTAACAATTGCATCGATAATTGATTTGTTTACTTTAGATGAATGTTAATTAGGCTATATGTACAAATAATTAAGTAGAGCTGGCGCACATTGATCGATGAATTAATATTAATTATTAGAAGGATGTGAAGGAGAAATATTATTAAAATAAAACAGCAATTTATAGGAAAATTATATTGATTTTTCACTGTATAAAACATTTTCCAATATTCTTCCAACGTCTTCCAATTACCACACTCGGTTGATAATCCTTTACACAAAATTTAAAACAATTTAATTTTCATTTTATAAAATATAAAATGTGGAATTAAGTAGTTCGTCAGTTGTCGATCATTAAATGAAGCTCAACTTACAATGTTGAAATAGGAATACCTTAATATTTGCCTTGGGAATCTGAAAATGCGGGAACTTTTATTAAAATTTTCGTAGAAGCCTCTACTTTTAATTTAACAATTTTCCTACGCTGTAAATAAAATATGTGCCTCCATCGTAATTTTACAATTTTTCGCACAGATTTAGATCTGGATTTTTGCCAAATCTGGACGTCAAATTTGTGGTTCTTTATGAATTTGAAGTCAAAAGTCCGGGTACCTATTTACAAATACTATATTATTCTCGAAAGACCAATGTGACCTTTAAGGTCGAACCCGAGGTCACTTTTAGGTAGCACCCTTTCATTACCATAAATTTTATCTAATTCGCTTACTTTCCTTCAAATCCTCTATGAAGTTACGAGGGTGGAATATGTAAAATAGGACACCGCGTATATCCTACTAAACTTATGCACATTTTGTGCACGAATAGAGTCATTAAAGACGAGTGTAATTTAGAGTGGAATTTGCTGAATAGAATTTCTAATTCTGCATTTACTCAATATTTTGCTGTGCGTAAATTATAATTTTGATGCGTCGATTGCGTCCTTGGTAAAAGATCAACTTAGTAAACGCTCACCTGAAACTTTACCAATTAACGCAGAAAATTTTGTCCATCAGCAGCGAAGAAACCAAACTTACGAGAAGTTTCTCAAGGCGGAAGGGGAAAAAATTGACGCCTCGCGAAGAAAAGTTTCGAAAGACGCGATATAATTAAAAAAACCGAGAGAAGAAAAAGCAACCCTACCGCCATAACCTCGACCTTTTCGCATGGATTTTCCGATAACTAAATTCTAAGCTGACTTATTAATAAACGCGGCGCGCGTTTCTCTTTTTTTTGCCATCGATTATTACTCGCCGGCTACACCAAGGCCAAGCGCCTCTTTTTGCCGGCACTAGGAATTATGAAAATAAACCGTGCACCTTTAAAAATGCAGGTGACAGACGATTTGGCGGAGGTGGGAATTTTCTTGCTGGACGGCTCGGAGATAGACGAGGATTACTTCGCGACGCTCGAGCCTCAGACGACCCTCATACTGCGACGTCCCGGTGAGAAGATCTTGACAGGTAATGTATAAATGTCTGTCTGTGCTATTTGAAATATACTGTATTGTTGTCATCATTTTTTTATTTACTTGTTGCGTCGCTTTTTCTTTAGTGAATTTTTGTTTTTTTTTCTTGTCAAACATTATAATCACTGTATTCAATGTAACATTAAACGTAAATGACATTTATCATCCCGGGCTTATAATTTTCGTATCGAAATCCAGGTAACAAGAGCCGAAGTGTCAGTTTGTCCTCATTTATCATAGAAACTAGGGTAAAATATGCTGGGAATTTATTTGCGTATCGGAGAGAATTTTTTCATAAAAATTTCTTTCTCTTTATTTCAAAAATTGTTTTCAGTATTTCTGGAATCAAGTTATCGATTATAGTAAAAATTACTCACAACTTGGCCTTCTGTGTAATTTTTATAAAAATATGATAAAAAGATTATTTTTTATAAAAAGAGGTGATTCTTTTTATGAAAAGATTCATTAATATTTACGAAAAAATTCTCTCCAAGCACATAAATCATCCAATTTAAAAAAAAAGAATAAAGGTACGAATACCTGGTGACACTTTCAAACGCTACTTAAAGTCAGAGCGCGCAACTTTCCCGACTCGACGAATGGAACTAAATTGAATTCAGTCGGGAGGCATATTATCACCCGTAGACACATCCAGTAAGCACACGAATGAATGGCGCATGTCCTTCTTTGTTTCCATGGCCTGCTTGCCGCATTCTATATATCGAATTGCCGTTGTAACAGAAGCGGATGTGCTTTACCAGATGCTGAGGAAAGTGAACGAGAGTTATTTGCAATGCGGGGAGCGAGCCGCGGAATTTCTCACGGATAAGCTCAAAATAAAGGTCGCCAAGCTCAATAAGCTACTGAACGACGACGATAAGAAGACCCGCTGCAGCAGCCGCGATGAACATCCCGAGTGGTTCGATGGTCTGGAAACGTCCGCGATGACCAAGGTACGCAATTATCAATTGGGTTAAACTTATTTTAGTTTATTATACATGGTTTCATTTATTACAACCAAATTATTGTTTTATACATTTATATCGTTAAACACCTTACCAGTTCATGTGGTATAGATAGATCTCCATCCATGAATTACTAGTTTATTTACTCGCAGAAAAGGTTGAAGGAAAATAGTAATACCCTATTTATCGTATAGTAAAACGACTTCACCCTTGAATTTCATAAAAACGGACTTAAAAAATTCTTCACTAAAGTTGTAGGGTGACAAAAAGATGGGTCTTACTGTGGTCTTAATTCTGACAGTGTCCTTCATTGCCAAGTTGAATTGAAGGTCACTACTTTTAACTTCAGATTCTGAAACAGCGGGAATTTTTACATTCAGACACGGAACCATAGTGATATTAATTCCGACAGTGGTCTCTATTTCTGAGGTCACTTGAAGGTCACTACTTCTAATTTCAGATTCTGAAAGAACGAAATTTTAGATTCTGAAACGTATCTATGTTAGGAGTCATAGTGATCCAGGTGGGACAAAATTTCTGACAAAAGTGTACAAATTAACATAGATACCCTATGATATAACTTCACTTTGTATAGATTAGAACTTCCCATATTAATCTTGGACCTGAAGTAGTTATGAAGGTCAATATCAAATTTAAGATCAGCGAAAGTTCCATTTTCTTGAATTCTACAAGTACTGTCTGAAGGATTTGTTTGTAATACTCATTTTTACAAAATTACAGGGGTGTATCTTCTTAGGGTGTATCTTCTAAGGTGATGCAAAAGGTCTTTTTGCATATGAAACCTTCAGGTTCTTTTCGATATGAAACCTTCAGGTCTTTTTGCATCACCTTATACAAGCGTATAATTTAAATTGTCCAAGAAAAACAATGGAAAAAAATAGCCAAACGAATTATGTTCACAACTATTTCTCACGAATAAAGTTCGATATGAAACCCTCAACGAAACAATGAATTAACAGGAGGCGTACATGCACCGGCGATGCCAGGATCGCATCCGAGGCTACCTCTACAAGACCATCGAGCAGATCCGAGCCTCGGAGCAGTACAACAGCGACACGCAGTCGCGCAAGCGGCTCCAGCACGTCATAGTGTTCTTCAAGCTGCAATTGAGGAAGGATCACTACTTCGGGCACTACTTCGACCGCGGCTGCGCGCCGTCGCCGCCGGCCGACGGCGACCAAACGGACGACGAAACGGACGCACCGGAGAAATGCCGATACGATCATTGTCCCTGCAAGCTGAGCATGTCTGCTTACGAGAGGTATCGACTTCCACTCCAGTTGTTGACCTTTTAGACTCTCGAGAGTTGCCGGAGAACTCGATCTTGTTTGGGGTAAACACCGGTGTTACCTGACAATCGGGAGATGCTATTTTTTGTTCGATAAGTGTGAATGTTAATTTGATGATACTTATTGTACTTGCAAGGAGAATTTCAAGGTTGTGAGTCTTTAAATATTGTTAAGAAATTATGAACGAAATCACTTTAATTATGTATGTACTTTTAAGACGATAAAGATTTTGCAATTTATAGATGTTATGATCCGCTGTATTTTCATGCCTTTGCGCGACTTTTAGTTTCGAAATAATTAACGCTCCGTTTACTACGAGACAAAATACCGAGCCAAAATTATTTTTATTAAAGAATCAATTTGCAAAATCTGAGGGAAATCCAGAATCCAGAGGATTCACACTCGCCTTAGAGAATTTCCTTAGTAAAAAATACGCGTTAATTGCCTAAAAAATTATGAGAATATCTGTAAGAATTGAATAATTTTTATGCGACAAATATTGCAATTATTTTTAAATTCATCATAATTTTCGATGCAATAGTGAACATTTATAGTTTTTAAATAAATTCACTTTTATATTTGTTTAAATTTCTAAAATTATTACAATTTATCATGGATTATAAGGAATTGAAGTTTTTTTTTAAATGTTTTATTAGGAGCTGCCAGTCGGTGTTACGTTATACATACATTTAATTTAAATAAATCGAACTGTAGTAAATCTTTGAATTTAAAATTGAACATTTTTTCAAATAAAATTAATAAAAGATAGATATAAAAAATACTAACACTTTATAAACTTATTTTATAATATTAATTTATTTTTACAATAAAATATACTATACTATTTTCACGGAAGATTACTTACCAATTTTTTCTTTAGGTACGTAATGGGATTGAGCAGTGACGAAGTGGACGCGAAAAAGTTTGTGCGCGACTTGAAAAAGGACGAAAAGGAACGCCAGGCGGAACTGGAAAAGGTGGAGATGCAGGAGGCGGAGGAGAAATGTTCCTACAAATTAGTGACCAGGAGCAAAGATGAACTCAGGGCCTTGTGCGACGAAAGGGGCGAATTCAAGTGCAGTGGGGTCTGGAACCGCGGCAAATGCTCGTACGGCAATCGTCATCGCATCAACCCTTACAGATCAAAGGAGGAGCTCGTTTTATTTTCAACCTGGAATCTTGACCACAAGTGAGATCGGGCATAAAAAATTACGAATATTTCGAACAATAAATATTCTTTTTTATTTTATTAAATGATTTTTAATTTCTTGTTTCAAGAAAATAATTCTCTAAGTTCAATAATTGCAAATAATTCAACTTTAGAAGTTGACTTCTTGAAACTAGAAAATATTTTTGCAAACTTTTAACAATAGATAATAATCTTACGTATTTTCCGTAGGATTGAACGTTCGAGGTCTTTGGTACCGCAGCTGCTAGAGGCGTCGAAGAAGGATCAAATTGACGAGAACGAAGTGCTCGAATTTTATAATAACCTCTTCACCGTGAAGAATCTCAGGCTCGTGCACATCGTGTGTCACGACAAAGGAGCGCACAAATAGAGACGAACTCCTCAAGCTATGATACCTCGATAAAGAACCACTACTATTTTAACGCAACTAATTGGACCAGAGACGCGGTCCTCTACAGGCAAAACTAAAGCGAGACTACGTAGTTACTCTTAGCCATAAAATACTATGTTAGTAGCCGTTATGTTTAGACATCTGATAGTTTAGAAATTGTTAAATATTGTCATTGGTCATCGCGGACGAAAAAATAATTTTACGTGGAATCTCGACTGAATTTCGAAGGATTCCGTCGGAAGATTTTAGAGAAAAAGAACAACCAGCGTCGTGTGTACGACAGTATTTTTTTTCCATCGATTAGAAGCTCCATTCGAGGTCGGTGATCCGGAAAAAGAGGAGATTTTCGTTACACGACTATCCGACATCCCTTTCCCGCGACTTTTCGCTGACTGCTCGCTTAAGCGCCGTTGTTCCGGGGAACTCGCGCGTAATTTTATCGCGACCGCCGTAAGTTATTCCAGGTATTTTACGAGTTGTTTACGAGCGAACCAAGTCGCATTTTAGACCGCCCTTTTCGAAAACCAAGTTAGAAAATTTCATTCCCCCATAAACGTCCCCTAACTTGTTTCGCTACCACCGAGCTCCGGTGAACTCCTGCAAACTCAATGACCCGTAACTTTAATGCGCGCCGTTTTCTCTGCAAATCGCTTTACATCAATAAGCGACCGATTCAATTAAATTTCGCGATAATTTTCAGTTATTAAGTTAACGTTCTGGTGAAAATAAATATTTTAGTGATATTTTATACTTTTAAAAGATGAAGTATGGCGTAGTGTTGCTAATATAAAAAAATATTTTATATAAAGTGTAATGCTATTTCATTCCGTTCAGATTATCGTTCTGTGGTATAAATTTTAATTCTCTCTGAATTGCTTTTTTAAAAACTAAATTGTCATAAATTTCGACTTTTTCGTCAAATTTTACCAGAACCTTACCTTAATCTGATCATTCTTCTGTCAGTGTAGAAAAGAAATGTTACAATACAAATTATAAAATCTTCTTCGTTACAAAAATGAAATTTTAACAAAACTTACCTCAAAGATAGTTTTTAAGTGTCATGTAATTAATCACTTTCAAATTTTGTAATTTTTAAAGAGAAATGGTTGGAATAATGCAAATTATAATTTCAACGTCCCTACATAAAAATATGAATTAAAAGATGACTAGTAGAGCATACGAACTGGATACGATTACCTCAAAAGCTAGACGTACTCGTAAATGTATTAATAGAAATACTCGATAAATTTAATGATTTGTAAAGAAAACTTAAAGACGACAGTCAGCGAAAAAAGCCGCTAAGGCGATCTCTCATATCCGCGGTGAATACGCGTCGGTGTCTTATACGACGCGGTGAAACTCGAAACGCTGGCAAAAGCGCGGACACGCGGAAGGAGCCGTGAAAAATGAGAGGATGAGCTATACAATAGAAGTTCTGATATATACACAAAGTTTTACGGAGACTTCTGCGATATGTACACCTGGTATACACAACGTAGGAACTTCGCGACGCGGTCAGAAGTGGAGGAGACGCGCGTCGCGATGGATTCGCCCAAAGTCCCTCTCCTCCGTCCCTCCACGAGGTCTACGTTGCCTAGGAAAAATTCACTTCCCCTAAAATCCGGAGGTTGGGTTTGCGCGTGGGTCAGCCGTTGCTTTTGCCGATTTTTTTTTGGACTTGAGTAATCTTTTTCTTGTTTGCACGAACCGAGAGTCGATTGCCTCGCTTGAACACCAACGCAATGTTTGTTACAAAGTTGTGATTAAGTGTATTGTTAAACATAATTGAATATTATGTTTTAACATTGATATCAGTATCTTATCTTGGAAGAATTTTATTTTTTAATCAAAGAAATATTTGAAAGTACAGTTAAACAAAGTTACCTTGGGTTTCCAAAAATTATTTAATTGAAATGCACTATATTTTCATAAAATCTGAAAATATTTTTTTTATTTTCGTATAATATTGATTGGTCGGATGCAATGAAACGTTTGGAAAGATTGTTAAACTGTTATCTAAAATTATCAGTACGACCTTTTTTTAATTTTGATTTTTAAACATGTATATCGCGTTCAAACTCAGAACAATATATTTTTATACTTTCAGTTATTACGTTTAACTTTATTTTTTTTTAAATTTTTTAAAATGTGATCTATTATTTTGAGAAAATAATTATTATGGTTTTCTCTCGCATCGAATGGTTCTCCACTCTTCTATATTTTGAGAGAATAACGTCTTAAATCAAGAAAATTTTTTCATCGGTCAATAATTCTGTTTGCATCTGTTAAAAAAAAATTCTTTCCAAGTAATTAAAATAAAAGCGTAACGAATTTTATAATTGAAGTATCTCAATCGAAGTGCATAATTACTCCATACTAAAATTCACCGAATAAAAAAATCGACAATAACAAGCATCGCGCAGCATCGGACCGGCGTCGCGTAAAATCAATCAGTCGGTCCACTCGACTGGTCGACCCCCAGCGCGGCGGGTGCAATTAAAGCGATGGTAATCGGCGCTCGGCGGCGAAAATAATTGAAAAGGTCGCCTTTTATTAAAATGCAAATAGCCGCGGTCGAAATAGGCGCGCGGCTCGGCCCTCGCGGCCCCGACCTCGATCCAGGCACGCGGCGCGACATCTCCACTGGTCCGTCCGCGGACCGGCCCTTGTACCTCCTCGACAGACCTCCCATCCCCGGCCGAAGGTTCGATAGTAGGAAAAGCAAACGCGCCGCGTGCCGCAAGGTACTGCATCGTCAAAACAGGGTAAGCGAGCGACTCCTAGAAACACGACCAAACAGCTCGAAACGATCAAAGCGTCGCTTCTGTCCGAATCGCACTTCAAGTAGCAACGAGTGCTATTATCATTTTCTTTTTCGGGAGCTGATGTGTGCGTGTGAGAGACTTACCGTAGTTTTTGCATCGACGGAGAAGTCAAATAAGAAAATGGGGAAAAACTTTGATAAAGCAGCAAGATTTCATTTCTATAAAGGAAAATAGAGAAAAATTTTGATAAATGAGTAGGATTTCATTTATAAGAAAAACAGGGAAAAACTGATAAATCAGCAAGAAATGTGAATGTAGAGCATTCAAAGATTTTTTTTTGTAGACGGCAGTCAGTAAGAAATACAAATGTTGATCATTGAAAATGTTTTCGTTATTAATATGTAAATCTGATTTAAATACATTGTGAAACAAAAATGTATTAAATGAAAGAAGGTTTTGCGAGATTGCTCCTAATTTATCAGTAGATTTCGACTTGTACGAGTATTTGCTAAACCAAAAAGGTAGTCCAGGCTACCAATATTTTTATAAAAACGCAATACAATAATTAAATTTAAAAGTTTTATTGAAAATTTAATACTAAATTGTGCGAGGCAATTGTATGATTTACAAACATACAAAATTAAAATATGGCAATTTTTAGATGTGCACTTTTGACTGTATTTATACTGTTGTTACAGATTTGTAATGTAGAGTATCCCTTCGTTTATCGAGTAGAAAACTGGCTCATTAATGTCCTTCAATAGATCTTCTAGGTATTAAGAGATTTAAAAGATGTATGTCCTGGATTTCTAGACTAATTAGAGTTTGAATTGTAATGGGAAAATTTAAAAATCTTAATACCACTCGATGCTGTGATAGAATGTTAACTCGATCTTTCTTATTATATTAAGAAAACCTCACTATCGTAAGTAATCAAAATATGTTACAACACTCATTCTGAAAATTTAAATCATGAATGTGTAAAAGTACTTTCGTTTTTTGTTATGATATATATTACGATATATTCATGTATCTCTAAGGATAGCATAAGAAAAGCTTGTTTTAAGTTGATAATTGCCAGATAAAGATTCAGAATGCTACTATCGGAGAAATTTAAAAGATAATAGTGTAACGATAATATGATTATTGATAATAGGTTTATAAATGTAAAGGTTTATAACGTATCTTTCTCAATACTGAAAAAATGTTCTGATTCATGCGCGAAGTCCAAAGGCTCTTCGAGACTTTGCCTGATGAAACAAACCATTTACGGTATCATTTACATGTCTATTGTAACCATATATTATATTTCCGTTAAAAGGTACTCTTTGCATTCAAGACATGCATATTTATCACTGGATAGGAACGATAGAAAGGATGTACAAAATGAAGTTGTTATTATAAGCAAAACTGCGTGATATTAACCGACAAAATTTGGTGCAATTGCGTACTCGCGATAGAGAGATGTTTAAGAAAATACAAAATTTTACAATGAGACGTTTGCGATAGAAGATGGATATTTTTGGAATGATATGTAGCGTTGTTAATGCGAGATAACGATGTATTTGAATAGCGAGGAAGTGAGCAACTATTTTTGTAGAGGCACGAATTTAACGACGATCACTCGTTAGCTCGTTAGGGAGTTAGAGCAATTTTTATTTTGAATAAATTTTGTTACGGTACATAAATAAGTGTTTGACAAGACGATATGATAAACAACACGGTGATACTTTTCTCAATACTCTCAAACTGCTGACGTTACAATCAATATTTTTCAATTGTTAAGATAATGATGAAACATCCGTATAAGTACTTTAGATTGATTTACTGTACGAATTATACTTTAGTTGCAGGTTCATAGTTTTTGCATTTGTTTGTACATTTGTATTTGTAAATGGTAAAGCTTGAATATCAAATAAAAGTATTTTTAAATGTAACAAAGCTGTAACAGAATAAAAGGGACTTTCGAAAAATGTGTGTGCTATCATTTTTTATTTTCATTAAAGAAGGTTAACTACATCTTTTCCTCAATTTTGCCCACAACCCATCCTTGGCAGCGGTCAAATTGGCATTCTGTTCCCTTACTAAAGGAAAATTCATTTTAGGAGATTTCTCAATATAGTAGTTTCTTAAAACCGCGACTAAAACAGTTTTTACAGTCATAATTGCGTATTTCATTCCTGCGCACATCCTCGGTCCTTCGCTGAAAGGCAGGAATGCAAACTTGGTCACTTCGTGTTTTCTCTCCTCACTGAATCGGCCTGGATCGAAGTCCGAAGGATCACGCCAATATTTATCATCCTTGTGAAGCCCCACCACTGGTATGCAAGCAAAATGCCCCGGTTCTAAAACACACTTTTGACCGTCCGAACCTTCTAAAGTTACCCTCTGGGTACACCGTTTTATGTTGATTCCTAAAATCGGATGTAACCTCACAGTCTCCAAGATAATTTGATCCAAGTAACTCATTTCTTTCAACGCCTCGAGAGTTAGTTCCCCTTCATACTTTTGCAGAACAGCTTCTATCTGTTGAACTGCAATTTCTTGAAAATTGGGGCAGTTCGATAGCTCGCATACGGCAAATGCAGCGACGCCGGCATTGGTATCGAAAGCATCGAAGAAAAAGGAGCTTAGGTGTCCAGCGATCACATCGACATTTCCAGATTCGCCGGCAGCATCCACTACCATCTGCAGAAGGTCTTCCACAACAATGTTATTCTCTCTTCTGTAACGAACTACGTTTGCTACTGTATCAATGAGGTAGTTGTTTACTTCGCCTGACATGAAACCTAAATTGAGCATCGCCGCAAGTCTTGGTACGTAGTAGTTAAAAATCACCCTGAAGCTATTCACAGTGGTGGGTTCAAAAACTTTGTTCACCATAGACAGGAAATTTCCAGGTGGTGGATCGATATCGAAGCTGTGTCCGTTTATTCCAAATGCTGTGTTTGCCACCAATTCGCTTGTGAATTTTGGCATCAGCTCCGTCAGCTCCACATCCACTGCACCGTTACTTGATACTGTAGTATCCAAATATTCCTGGAATTGCACAGACACTCGATGCAAAATCTGAAAGAGCGACTTAAGTTTTCTCTGAGACATGTTGGAGATTAAATTGACACGTTGAGTCTTCCAAACTTCGTCTCCCGCGAAAAATGGATTCTTCGATAAGAAGGGATCCCTCTTATCACTCAGTATCATAAGATTGTTACGGAAGCTTTGAAAGTCTTTGACAAGAATAGTTTTCGCAAGCTCGGGCTCTCTGATCACCAGCAATGGAGTTCGCATCAAGTACAAACCGACCATGCTTGAGTCCGGAGGTGAATTTATGTAAGCTCGATTGCAGATCTCCGATAAGCTTTCGCGCAAAAGAAACACAGATTTGACGTCACCGAATAAGGGAACTGCATCGGAAACTGTTGCAATGCCTTGTTTCTTCCAGTAATTGAAAGTCCAAGTGAGGTAGTAATACACTGCAGTTAAAATGCAAACGAAGAGTAGCAAGATGCACGACGCGTCCATTTCGTCAGAAAGTCAATGAACAACTGACATTATCAAACTCTAAACGTTTATCACGTGGAAAGAGAATTTAGCTTGCAGATAAAATTTTATCAAATAATTGAGATTTCAAAACACGGGGATGTGGAAATATTACAGAGATAAAATTTAATGTTTCAATACTTATTTTAGATATTTTTTAATTAGCTGCAGAATTTAAATGAATTGAAGAGTATTGACACTGATTCACTAAACAAAAACAATGAGGAAAAAAATAATCATTTTAATTTAGAATCAATTTTAGATAAAGGTGTCTGCTTGATAATTGATTAAGTAAACGTTATTGCTATCTAATAATCTCTTCTGTTCTGATTGGAAACTTTGTAGTAGTAAAAAATATAGATAAAAATAGAAACAAAAGAAATAATTAATCGATTTTAAAACTTATACCTGCATATATGTATGTATTTTAACAATCATAAAGCTCTTTAATTTCTGATAAATAACTGAGAAAAGGGGCTGTATGTTCCGTAGCCCATTAAGATCAGATAATTTATTCTTGATTAATATAAGCATTTATTTATATACATAGGTACATCTAAATTCTGCGAAGATAATTGGTGTTTATCTAAAAAAGTAATACAAAATATAATGCTTAATCTTTTATTTTTATTAGAAAACAATTACCTATTCTTATGAAAATATAAAAATTCTTAACAAACGTTCGAGGGAGATATATATATACACTTTGTGCTCAATCTTATTCTACTTATGAATATATTGTTATAAATACAGTTAAAACTAATTATAACTTTACAAATCTTTTAAAAATAATTGTGATTGCATATTCTAATCTTACATTATTAAATTATTTTGAATTTACTTAAAATGAAATATAGGAATCTATCTATTTCAAATTTCTAATATGCGATTTATTGAAAGTTTTATTTTTAATGATTAAATTTAGTTATTAAATTCTTCTTAGTCTGGTCCACAGTCCACCTTTAGCAAAAGTCAAATTAGAATTTTGATCTAAATTTAACGGGTACTGCATTCTGGGCGAACTATCGATTTCATAATCTCTCAGTATCGCGACCAACATAGTTTTCACCGTCATCATTCCGTATTTCATTCCTGCACACATTCTTGGTCCGTCACCAAAAGGCAAAAATGCATACTTATTCACCTCGTGCTTCCTCTCCTCGCTAAACCTATCGGGATCAAAAGTGGAAGGATCATTCCAGTACTTTTTATCCGTGTGAAAACTTTGAACCGGAACAATGACTATGTGCCCTGGTTTCAAATCGCACCTCTGACCGTCCGTACCTTGGAGAGTAATTTTTTGAGTACACGATTTAACGTTGATCCCTACGATCGGATGTAATCTCACGGTTTCGTAGATGATCTGATCCAGATATGTCAATTCTTTAAGTGCCTCGTAATCCAATGCACCTCTGTACTTGTCCAGAGTATTCCGTATCTGTTCTCGAGCTCTTTGTTGTACGTTTGGGTGATACGCGAGCTCGCAAATGGCACAGGCTGCGACGGTGGCGTTCGAGTCATGGGCGTCGAAGAAAAACGAACTCATGTGCCCGGCGATCACATCCTCGTCCGCTGACTTCCCCAGTGCGTCCATCGTCATTTGCAAAAAGTCCTCAACAACGATGTTGTTTTCTCTTCTGTGATGTATTACGTCTCCAACTGAGTTCTTGAGAAATTGATTTACCTCTCGAGAGATGAACCCGACTCCGAGTAGCGAGGCCAGATTCGGGAGATAATAGTTCACGGTTACCCTGAATCCGTTGACCAGAGTAGGTTCGAAGAATTGGTTCATCATCGAAACGAAGGAGCGAGGATGAGGATCGATGACGAAGCTGTGGCCCTCGACACCAAACGCAGTGTTTGCTACCAACTCACTGGTGAATCTAGAAAAAAGTTCTTTTATCTCTAATTCCGTAGAGCCTCGCTGTTTCATGATTAAATCAACGTAATTTACGAATCGATTGGATACTCCGTTCAAAATGCGATAAAGCACTTTCAGCTTTTTCTGAGACATGTTGCTGACCAGCTGGATGCGCTGCTGCTTCCAGACGTCGTCCGCCGCAAAGAAGGGATTCTTCGACATGAACGAGTCACGCTCGTCGTTCAGGACCATCACGTTATTGCGAAAACTTTGAAATTCCTTGACGAGGATGCTTTTAGCTAGCTCCGGTTCTCGAACTACCAGCATCGGAGTGTGCAGGAAGTACAGACCGATCATGCTCGAATCTTCTGGCGAATCTTGGTAGGCTCTATTGCAGACCTTGGATAAACTTTCTTGCAGAAAAAGTACCGATTTTACGTGTCCGAACAGACGGTTTATGTTCGGAGCCGTTAAGATCCCTTGATTTTTCCAATAAGTAAACGGCAGAGTCAGGTAGCAGAAAATTATGGCTAAAATGCAAAGCGAGAGAATCGCACAGGATACCTCCATAGTGGAAGAAAGTTGGTCAGTTACTGAATTAACAATAATTTTAAAATGATTTGTTGAATTATATGTATTATTGATAAGAAACGTCTTATCGTATATATTAACTTGTGGATTTTCAGACAAAAGATTGCCCGGTCACATGAGTATTCATCATTCATCCTTTGGAGTTGAAAGAATCACGAGAGAATGCGAAGATTATTATTGTTAATTTAACGTTTCACTTTTTTAGGTAAACATTCTCTCGTTAAACATTTTGCTGTGCACTTGGCATAATCATCGATAATAGCTGCGCTACTCAAACGTACACACTGATGTGCAAATTTCGAGGATTAAAACAAAAGGACCACAAGGGTGAAAATTAGTGTTAATTAGTTAGTACAAAAGAAAGTGGACGAAATGATTATAATTAAATTTTTCACGTAATATCCTTGTGGCTCATGTCAGTGAATTAAACTCCGCTGTGTGTGAATTAATTTTGTTTTCATTTTCCTTTTAATGTCAAGTAGCTGGAACAATGGCAAAGTCACGAGGCAGATAAAGTGAATTTAAGGTCGACGGACGATGCAGAACGTGCGGTAATTCTTAAGCTCTAGCGAGTGTACCGTGACTCACTTGGTAAATTAAGGGTTAATGCGAAAATTAAAACGAGATGAAAACGGCAAACAAAAAGGTTTACCGAATTAGGGAAATTTAATTTGGAATCAGGTCTGCGACTCGCAAAAACTTTATTATTGCTTTCTTGTTACTCCGTTGTAAATAATTACTTCGAAAGCAAATTCATTAACTATCGCAGTTGTCGTGTCGTTTCTTTTCTTTAATTATTTGACTTATCCCAAAATAACAAAATTCAATTATTTCATGAGAAAATACGGTAAAAATATGCGGTGCAGAAAATCTAAAGTTGTTACGATCATGATATAATTATGTGGTCGATGCTGAATGTTAGCAATTAAAGTTTCGACTTACATTTTTGTGATACCTTTAATTTGAAATTCGATAGCAACATTTCGATAAACCGATAAATGAATTGGCCTGGCAGGGATGTAATGTAATCTCAGAAAAATTGAAAACAAAGTAATAATTACATTTATTACAATTACCTTGACAAAAGTAGAAACCATTAACTATTTTTCCAATAAAATCGAAAGCACGTTATTAAAATACCCGAAAAAGGAAAAGGACGCGGCGCGAATCCACCGTTGCTTTTACACGTCGAAAAATTGAATTTTTCTAAAAACAATGGCAATACGAACATCTGACACGGGCTCTCGTATTCCGCAAACATTTCGGGAAGACTGTCGCGTGTCCCGCGAAAACAAAGCGAGGAAACGAGCGAAAAATAAAGGAGCGGAGGGGTCGAGAGAGAGAGAGAAAGAGCAACGGGCGTGCGTCGGTAAAAAGAGAGTGACACGCGTCAGTCGGGGAAAAATAGTACGCGCAGGCCGCGCGCGCGCGGCGATAAAGCGGGCGACCCCCTCCATCCGCCGGGATTCGCGGACGTGGAAAATGCCAGACGTCAGCGGGGCCAACGTCTCTTTAGCCGAAATTTTTTTCCCGGGGGCGCGGGGGTCCTAAATAAATTTTGATTTCGCGGCTCGCTGGCCCGTGAGGGCCGCCCCGGTGCAAATTATCCCGCAATATGTTGCGCGCCCCCCGCTGGAGAAAGTCGCCGGACGGACGATTATTTCGGATCAATCGGAGCGGGCTCCGATGGACGCGTCGCGGAGGCTCCTCGCGGATACCGCCAGGTGCTTTTTTTCGCTCGATGAGGTAATTATTCGAGTGGGTGAGGTAAATGAATTAAAATTTTCGATCGGGTTTCGATACATTTACTCCCGTTTGTACAGTGGATTTTTCAGTGGATCCAGTTTCACGGCGTAGGTTGCGGAAATATTTTAAATTAAATAGATTTATTTGAATAGTGTTTTTGAGTATATTTGTTTTTAAATATTAGAACTATGAAAAAAAAAATAAATAAATAAATCGAAGAGAATATACAAATATTAAATTTTTGTTGCGAATGCACTTTTGGTGTTTGAAAAACGTAACCTTTTCCCCGAGTTTGCCGCATCCATCAAATCACATTTATGGAATAAACTAGCTATCTGTTACGTTTTTTCATGCATTCGTTTATTTACAGTTTGATTCACGCATTCTCTGTTTATCCGTTGTTATTCTGCTCGCAGTACGAAATGTAATAGAAGCGACCGATTGTCAAAGCCTCATGCGAAACTTATTTGTAATTCTAATTCTGGATCAATATTTGAATGATCAGATGAAACGAAGAAGACCTTTGCGTGTTTTAATACTTACGCAGCCGAACGATCGAACTGTCGTTTCGCTCGATTAGATCCTTTATGGTTGGTTCTTTTATTGTACTCCACAATCAGATGTTGATCGAAGTATCTGTTGTATGGGAGCGATGTAACATTAAATATAGAAGAATATGCAATAGCAATTTCATTTTCGATAAAAGCATTTTTGCATATATTCCGTTACAAAAAGGGAAGACTTTTTCATTGTCGTTAACATTTTTCGGATTGCGATTGGTTAAACGGAATTTGTTTTTATTTTTTATTATTTGTTCTGTTATTTATTTGTCAAAAAATTGCAAAAAGATTTTTTGCCCGTGTTTTACCGGTTAATAAATTTAAATGAAAGGTTATTCTAAAGAAAATAAATAGTTGTTCTGAAAATAAAGGGTTGTAGATCAAATTTAGGTGGAGCCTATTTCACTAAATCTTAGGGCATTTCATTAGTTTTTAGTACGACTTTTTCATGAATTCAATTTTTGAGGGAAGATATTTTTTAATATTTTACATCTAAAAAAACTATAGGAATAGTTTTACTAAAAATTACTTCAAAGCAAACTGACCAGTGATTATAGTCTACTTACTGTCGATTTTTGTTGATCAATTTTATCAGTCAGTAGCGAATGAACTAGTTTTTCCTACAAAGAAAAACTGATTGTTCATACTTGAATAACCTGTAATTCACTTGCGGTACATTTCAACTTTTTCACTTCGACTTCGTTAATAAATAATCCCAATTATCCAAAGCGATCCAGTTTTTACGTCTTACCTGCAGGTTACGGCTCCGGGCGTTGCTCCTGCCTCATACCCGCGGTGTACAGGTCGATTACGTATTCCGATCTGTGCGCCGTCGGTTCTTCCTCCGCGGCGGTAAATTACTGATTAGAGGTGAAACTCGCAATTACATTTTAAACGCGCCCGACGCCCCGGCATTAGCCGCGCCCGGGTCCGATGTGGCCCCGCGAATAATTCAAAAGCAATCTCCATGAGCCGTTGCATTTCGCGCTGTGACGTCCGCGTTTTTTTTGCTCCCCTTCGCGGTCGCGCGGATACGCCGCGAGCTTTGCCCGTCGTCCGTTGCGGAATCGTCCTCTCCCGAGGAGCAATGTCTTGACGCTGAAACGTGACACTCGCGCGCTCCCTGGACAGAATTGGATCATATTGCGAAACGCGCTATTGTCGCGTTGCCCTTTATTATATATTTTTTGTCTTTAATGTAAGATGTTCAGCAGATTTTATTAGCATTTTTAGTGCATTATTGATCTTCATATTTTTGATTGTCGATAACTTCACGGAGTTAAACATTAGCGTTGTTTTCACGGTAACCATGGACTTTCTGATACGATTGTTGTAGCATACATTGTTTTTAACTTTATATGAATATGATTTAACAGAATCGTGGAAAGGCCAAGTTTGTATACTGAATTAGGTGAATTTACAATTAATTCTAACGTTTACACTACTGTCGGAAATTAACGGGATTATATCACTTATTCACTATTTTGAATTTAGAATCTCCTGAATCTCCTGTTGATTAGGTTAAAGATAGGGCAACCCCTTACTATATATTTTTAACCCAAAATATCTATTGATTAAAAGTAATTAATTAATTATTTTTATATTAAAGTTATTGAAAAGTAATCATCTTAAAGCTTCAAACACCGTGTTTTTAAATTAACATTAGAGTGTGTTCGTTGATTCAATGTAAAGATATCAGTACATTATTTGATCGGATCTTAAACACTCTTATCCTTACTTAAACAAATCGAGCACACAGTCAACAATTTTTCACACACTCCACATTTGTTTCCGCAGTTTATCTAAAATAAAGACGAGCTCCTCACCATTAATCTGAATCACGTGCCCATCTCGAATCGAATTCCAACAAAATAGTCAACCAAAGACCTCCGCAAGAAAACGCGATCCATCTCGAGAAGCTCAAAAAAAAAAAAAAAAAAATACAAAACTAATCTCAACAGCATAAACCCGTCAACGCGGGAAGATATATTAGCGGCGAATCCTCGCGGTCTATTATTCGCCGGGGCCGAGGAGTAGGTGCGTCGGCGTCTCCGTCTCGGGCGCGTTAACAACGAGGGGTCGACGCGACAATTCGGTCGCCTACGGCCGAGCATAATCTCGCGGGGAAAAACGCGCGCATAAATTCAGGCGCGGATCAGGGCCCGGGGCTTTGCGATGTTTTACGAGCTGGTCGCGAGGAGGACGCACGCACCTGGCATTAGTATTTTAAACGCTAAGCTTCGCGCGCCGGCGGACGCCTCGGCGTCGCGTTTAGCTATTCGCCGCGTGGAGAACGACGCATGCACCAGTTGAGATAAGAAGAGTGTCTTGATGCTACTGTTACTTTCTTTTAGAGCTATTGGCCATTTTTCTTCTGCTTTATGTGGTTTTAAAGTGCCTCTACTCGGAGAAGCATATGTACATTTGTATGTTTGCGGGGTTGAGGATGTTGGGGGTTTTATTTCTTCTCTTCTAAGAAGTGATTGGTTATCTCAGAAAAATATAAGGCGGATAAGACTGGATACTTAAGATTTTAATGATATTAAAGCACTGCGTTAGTAAGGTAAGGTTCCGTTGAAATTTGGTGAAACAGTTGACTTTTGAGACAATTTATTTCTTTCAGGAAACATTACAGAATAAATTAAAATGTTGCAATCAAGATTTGTTTGTCTTGAGTTTGTGGAACTGCAAACATTTTTTCAAGGCATATGTTAAAGATCCATCAATTTATGCCTTAAATATTTATGTTAACAATAGTAAATTAACAAAGTATGAAATCGACATCTCGAAGATAATGCAGTCAAGTTCTTCAGATCGAACCTGAAACTAAAGTGCCAGATCCAGCAATTCCTATTTTAGTTTATAGCTATAGGGAAGCGGTGTAGAATGAGATAATTAGAAGGTGGCGGTAGTTTAGATGCGAACAATCAACTCAAACTCAAAACAACGAATATTTAAACTATAACTTCTAAAGATTTTACAATACTCCCTCTGTTAGTAAAAAAAAATAACGTCAATCCAACCCTTGATAAAAATACCACTTCAACCCTCTCAGAAGGACTTTTTTATAGCTACTTCTAAAATCCCAGAGAAAGAAATAATCAGTCCTCTTAAGTTTTTAAACTTAAATTTTTAATATTCTTTTTTCCTTTCCACAAATCAATCTCTCCTGCAGATTTCTTGTCTCGCGGATTGTTTTATGTAATTTCACTATATAAAAATTATTTTTAATAAATTTTGCTACAAATAATCTTGACATTTCCTGTTTTTAATTCCACATTGTCTATTTTTAGTTGACTTTTGCTTCCACATCTAATTCTATTTATTTCAAAAGCTACTTATAACTTTACGCAACTGGAAAAAAGCAGCGAAATTTTGAAACTTCATTCTACCGCGACCTCCTGAAAAATGTACGACAGTGTGAATTTTGGAAAACACGCGGAAAACCGCACAAAGTACAAGAAGATAAGACCGTCAAAGGGCCGGTCCGACAGCGGATCGATCGGAGCGTCCGGCTCTTGGTCCCGCCGTCGCGGAATCCAGCCAATAAAGCGAGAGCGGCCGCAGTCAAAAGAATTATTAAAAAGCGTTTCCGTCCGTTATGCGCGTTAAAAGCCGGTTGCGCGCCGCCCCGGCACTAATTGCCTTTTTCCGATCAAAGTTCGCGGCTAATCCGGATTAAAATTCACGTCGACTAATCCCCCCCCTGGTCCGATAAAGCGCAAAAGCAGCAGTTATCCACCTTCGTTCCGCGTTTTGCGCCGATTGCGCCGAAAAGCTCCGGATGTACGCGGAGGGCTGCGGGAAAAAACGGGGGCAGGCGAAGCGACGGAACCGCAGCGCGATAAATCCGTGGCCACTCGTCGATAAAGGCTCGACGTGATCGAATTTCAAGGCGGTCCTGCGTGCGCGAGCGATTTGAGTTTAACTGATCGCAAAGGGCGGAGGTCGGAAAAGTCGGATGTGAAGTGGAATCAATCGGGTATCATTTTTGTTCATGCTTGAGAGAGTCTTGTTATAAAGACAAGTGTAAAATCAAAGTAAAATAATTGTATATCTAAAATTGTGAAATTATTATAAAATATGTAAAATGTGTGCTTCACTGATAATACCAGCTGTAGTCAAGAGAAATCATAAAATGAAGCTGAAACTGCGCCTGAAGTTTTGAAAAAGTTAAAAAATATCAGCTGAAATTCAAGAAAATTCCAGTCAAAAAATGTTTTTATTTAATTAAAATTTTTTCTGAAATTTCAACTCTATTTTATTTTAGATTAGTGTGAATATAATTCAATGTATTGCATCACTTTCAAGTAATCAGTTTTTTTATAGCTTAATGTTCATAAATTTAGATCAATTTATTAATTTTGGATACTGTAATTTAGTACATTATTTTTTGTATTTTAATTATGTTGAATATTTAATGTATTACTTTTGAATTTTCTATATCAACGTGTATTTTATAAATCTTAAAATTTTTTTTAACAAGACCAAATTTTAAAATACATTGAAAAGATGAAAAATTAAGTAGGGAATAGCAGCGCAGGGGATAAAAGGGTGAAAAACTAAGTAGAACAGTGGATGAGGCAGATCCGAACAAAATCACAGGTAGATATAGAAATTTAATCAATCGCAGGCGCATGAAGAAATTTAATCAAGCGAGAACTGCTCATACATCCACTTTTATAGAATAACTTCTTTTCTCTTTTTTATACCGCTTTGTTTTTAGCTCGCTAATGGAATTAAGCTCGTTCAGAAGAATTAAGTGACTTTTGCATTGAAAATCGTGGCAAGCCATTTTAAACGACGAATTTAAATTTAAAGACCAAAAGAAAAAAAGTATGAAGTGTCGCACGAACAGAATTGGACTTTCAATCAAAAAATGTTTAAAAATTAATTAAATGTTAAAAATATCGAACTCCACTTGTGCTCATTTTATATGCTATTAAATTTATGGCAAATTACACCTGCTGAACGAATATTCTATTGATCGAAACAAATTTTCTTCTCAGCGTTGTATAAATTACAGAAAATTGCCCCGAAAAGTATTTACACGGTACATAAGGAAGAGAGACATTGAAAAAATTTAAAATGTTATGTGTTTGATAAAAAAATTTTGTTATGAAATTATAACATTTGACAGAGAGAAAATAATGTACTCTATATCTTTGTTATTCTTCACTAAAATATAAAGTTTTCGATGTGGATTAATAAACGAAGATACGAATAAAAAACACATATTTTACATTATTGATATTTAGCGTACATAATGTACAGAAAGTGCAGTAGCTTTCGAAAAGCTTATTACTTCGAAGCGTTCATTAAAAATTAAACGCCGGTAAAAATTTTCGTAAATTTTTAATGACTTTCAGTCTGCCTATCCATTTATCAATTAAAATTTCATACGCAAAGCTTAATCCACTGAGCAAGGGGAATTAACTTTCTTTTAAAGTTAAAAAAAAAAGGACTAAACTTCGTAATTTACGTGCCTTTATCGTTTATTGTAAACTAATTCCGTCCCAGAAATAAATTTCTCCTCTCTCCCTTCCACCCGCCATTCGTTACTCCCCCACCTCTCGCGCCCCGGCTCCGCGTCTTATTGGTTCGCGGCGATGCCCCGCTGGGGTATAGATCAACGCGCTCCACGTGTGTCCGATCCGTAAATCATAGCCGCGCCATGGGGGCAAATTTTTAGAAGTGCGAAAGCGAGTCGCGCGCTCGCCGGGGGAAAAAAAAGTTTCTGGAAACGGAAGAAACAGAGACGGAAAGGGAGCGTATATACTACCCCGGTAGCCGTGAAGGGAGGCGGTGGCGAGCTACGGACTAAATGAAATAGAGCGAACGAAAGAGACGGAGGAATATCGATGGAGTAAATTTTTTTTCCTTTGGCTTTCTCTCTCTCTCTCCGCCCAGGAGGGGCTCGCAAGAGGAACTACCGGCGAGATTGTAGGGATACACGGTTTATCAGCGTCGACGATTTTTCTGGACGAGTTCCCGCAAATATTTACGGTCCACGCGGTGCTTTTAATATGGCCTTGATAAACTCGCTGCACCTGCGCGCTCGCGCCGCGAAAAATTGACTCCCGACGAGGTGAAATGAAAGTGCATCAACGTGCCACATTATCAAGTCGCAGAACCAAGATTTTGTCGTCGGACTTTGAAATTTTTGTAATAGAAACAATGAAAATTACTAAGATAATGAATGGTTTAATAAAGAGAAAATCTGAAACAGTTTAAAGATTTTATCTTGAAACATTAATGTTATTTTGTCTCTTTGAAGGAAAGGTTGTAATTAGTTTTGAATAAAAACTTAAGTACTTGAATGATGCATCCGAAAAAGATTCATTTTAATTGAATATTAATTTATTTAATTATTTAATTTTCTTTAAAATGTATTTAAAGGTGGACTAAGGTGCAGAAAGCTGTCGACATTTTCGTCGAAAAATCGCAAACATTTTAGCGTCGGTCAACGACACCACTGACAAATGCAGATAGCCTTCGGCCGTCCCAGTCCACGAGCAAAAGCCCCTTGAGCGAGGTCCATTTTAGAGACGACGTCTTGTCTTACTTGCGAATGCGTTTTTTACCATGATGAGCTAGAGAGTCGACAAAAAATATATGAAACGAAAATTAGTACAGAGAACGAATTCTGAGGATTGGGCAATGGTATAACTAAAAATTGTCTTTTTGTTTACAGATTTTTCAGTAAATTTTAATGACTATCATTCTTTAATGGTATGAGAAGAAAAGGTTTATAAAATTGAAGTGTGAAACTTATTACAGTATTTATTAATAACACTATTAGAGGAACAAGTACTAATTCAATCTCAGAAATAAAAACTGAGTCACTTGCGCTTCCAGTAGCTCAATTTTTTATGAAATAAACCGATTTAACTCATTTTCCATTCCTTTTCACTTTAATAGTAGTTACCAACATAACATTCAAGCTCTTCATTTTCTAATAAATTACCACAATCTCTGCAATTAGAAGCACGCTACCGCAGCCCCGTTCGATTCGCCGAGCCTAAACAAAAGCGCATTCCTGTCGATAACGGCAAATAAATTGTGCGAAACCCGAACTGACCCTTGCACCGGTAGCGATAAATTGAACATAAGGTAATGCGATCTCCCGGCTACTTGGCGTATACATTAGTGCGCGCTCGTACCCCGGCCGCGGATAAATTTGCAGCGCCGGCAATTATTAGACCGCGAAAAGACGCAGTGCCCCGAAGACGATTAGGTGGGCCCTGGCCGTGCGCGTCGCTTTATAAATCGTCTTTACGGCCCTCGAGAAGTGCTTTCGCCTATATGTATAGGGAGGGACGCGAGGTCCCCCTTTTTTTTATTTCCTCTCCAGCGCGACGACTCGACGGTCTGTTCCATGAAAATCAATGACCGCCGTGAGGAGAAGAAAGGCCGCGCGGGGCAATAAAAGCCCGAGGTCGAAAGTGAGCCCGGACGTATGATTGATAATGCTGATTATTTTCGCATTTCCCGGGTATTATTGTCGGAGTTAAGATTAACGCGGACAGGGAACTCGTTTTACCTATGTACGACGTACTCGCGATGGGCTATTTGATGCGGGAGACGTATGAGGCTGATATTGCACGTTGCTCAATTGTGACTTTTCATTTGGAAATTTTCTTTTTTCTTCGAGAGAATGAGCAGGCGAGCTTATAGTTACTGCAATCGTTTCTGAACATTTTACATACATAACATTTTAAATCATTTTTAATTAAGTGACTTTGAAATCACTATTTAATCAATTTTTAATTTCGTAATCGATTTCTGAAAATATTAACTAGAAATTGTAAAGTTAAGATTATTAAAACAAATTCTTGACACTGCTTGCGAATAATCTATTTAATAATTGGCGGTATTAGTAGAAGTCTGTAACTAATATTTCCCAGTTTTTGAACAGCATATCTCACCCTTTTGACTCGCGCAATAAGACTATTCTGACTGAAATTGAAAATAATTTAAGAGATGCTTAAGTTTTATGCTACTCGTTTAAAATAAAAGGTATGATAAATTAATTTTTCTAACTCTATCTCCATTATTTAGGTAGGCTACTCGAACGTGAATATTAAAAATCCGCCAAATGGTCGAGTTTATTTACATTGAGTATTTCACTTCATTCATATTTATTTAGCTCAGGTACAACGTGCAATATTAGTTGGTATATTTACCACCTGGTGGACTTTGTGGCAACTGCCTTTCTCAGTAGAGAGTCTGCTGCCTCAGTTTTATATCTAACCCATTAAGATCTGGATGTTGGGTATCAAGAGAAAGCTACTGATGCTCCACCAAGTAAATGATTATCATTTAACTGATTATGTCAAGAATCATGCAATCATTGAGAAATGTATTGAATTATTGTAATCATTGTAATCGAATGTCACTAAATAACTAAACTACAAGTTAAATTAGTTAATCAGTTTTCAATAGAATTATTCATAAGAAGAATAATATATAGATAATAATTCATCCAAATAATTTAAAGAATAAAAAACAAATGTTTTAAACATTCAAAAACTGAAGAAATTAACCCTTTGATAGAAGTTTTTTCAGTTCAAAGTCATTCCATTCGTAACTTGAAACGAAAAATTATTTCGAAGGTTTGTAAAAAATAAGAACAAGAAGACAAAACTTTTGAAACAATAATGGAATTACTTGAAATTTAAATAACAAACGTTACAATGAGAACAAGATCTCCATTTTCTCGACAGTATTGAAATTATTAAAAAAAAATCTCATTGCCGGTAAGGCAGATTCCTAATCTCGAATTTCGCACCCCTTTAAAATAAAGAAAAAACTCATTCCACATTATTTTGTCGCTAAAATTGCAGAAACGAGCTTTCCTCGGGAGGAAAGTCGTTCTTCGCCTGGTAAAAAGCATAGTCGGAGGAAATCCGAACGAAGAAAAAAATTCGACAAAACAGCTCGGAAGAGAAAGCGGAACGAGCTCGCCGGGGATATATACGTTCTCGAGGCTTACACAGGTAGAGGTGCAGGGGGGTGGGGAGCGAGAGAGAGAGGGAGAGAAAAGAGAGAAGGTCGCTGAAAAATGGCCAGCGAGGAAAGGACGCACAGTCGTACGTTATTCCCCATTGTGACCGGCTGTTGCAGCAGTTGCTCACTCGGTGCGTGTGAGCGCGTCACGTGCGCGCCGATCTACGATTGCTTCGATCTTTCATCCGAGTCCGAAGAATGCGTGGAATAATATGAAATTACTTTTTTCCATCGATATCCTACGGTTTCATTGTTCGTTAATTGCAAGCGGAATGTAACATCGATGTAATATCACGCTTAAAAACTTAACCCTTGAGGGTCGGAAAGCCACAATACTGAACCCAATTCTGCATTTGTGGTATATGATACTTTTTTATAAGTTCTGTTAGAACGAATATGTATCCCAAATATCTAAAAGATAATCCTCTTGTGTACTGGGTGTCAAAATTACTGGTGAAGCAATTCTTTTCGACAAGTTTCTTACCTTTCTATTCTGAGCCTCATTGATCGCATTGAGATTCCTGTTAATAACTTCACTTTTAATTTTAAATATTATTTTAATTTTAAAATGATTTTCTTAGCTATTTTCAATACCTACTATGATATAAATGAAGAAAAAAAAAGTCGTTTATACCAATGGTCGCGGAAGGTAACTTGATTTACCTGTCAATAGTACCGAGCAACATCGAGCATAATTTGGAGAAGTTTATTGAATTTTTATTTAGTTAAATAACAGAACACGAAAAGTCTGAAATTAAGGTCGCTAAATTGGCAGCTGTCTACATTCATTTTCATCTACTTTTTTGGGACTAAAAATAATCGCACTTTTATTGCAAACGACTATAGTACATTTATTTATTATTGACGTAAAGTACACGTGCATTTGTTTTTACTCCTGAATAACTTTTCGTTTTGTCATATTCAATAATGGATTAATCAATAGTTTTTTCAATGTGTTAATCACAAAACTTTTTATCGACAATTGCGCCTTAGTTTCAGCTTCCTTAAATTAGCCCGACTGTGCACCAATTGAATAGAAACAGAAAAACGATAAAAACCAATTTGAACCTCTCAATTCAATCAACATTAAAATCAAGGAGAACTAACTAACGGAAATTCCCTTAGAAACGAGTGTCCCTTAATTAAGGAAAACACGTAAATTCATTTACCACGACATAACCACCACCCGATAACTTTCTCCTCGGCTCCGGCGCCGGTAAATCACTCGTTCGACGCGCCTGCACCTCGGCCGTACTTCTGGCTGCTTATTACCATTCCCTCGCCTCCGTAGCGCCCCGCTTTGTCTCCCGCCTCGTCGTTCTTCGTCCGGGCGTCGCGAGGGCGGGGATTCAATTGCCGGAGTGACCCTGCGCCCCGCGCATTACCATAGAAGCTGACCCCAGCTCCCGCGAGGGTACACGCGATGCCTCGATTCTTCCGGTCCTCCTGAAGGATCTACTAAGTCCGCCCCATCGTTCGAGACGATACGTCGTCGAGGGGACCCGCCGCGTCGCCTCCGCTAAAGACGCGTTTGATTAGCGTCGCTGTAGCGCCGGCTTAACTGTTAATTCTGCGCGGTCGTTAGTGAAGCCGTTCGGTGATGTTCGATTTCTGCTGAAATTGGAATTTTCATAATTGTTACTAATTGTGGCTGGGTTTTATAGGGTGTGGATTGAAGATACTTGTGATGATGTTTAAAAATAGCCCGAAATGTGAAGAGTAATTTTAAGTGCATTATTTTAAACGTTTTTTCATTGCGTTTGTTCTGATGATGAAATATTGGCCAATAATAATTTGAATAAGCGAAAATTTCAACTCAATAAGTGAATAGTCCATATACGTTAATGTGAAATTTATTCATTAATTATTCAAGTAATGTAATTATAAAATTAATATTTGTTGTTTAATGTATTTTAAATACATTTATCCAATGTAATAATTGAATTGCTCATCTTTGCGTAAATCGTTGAAAATCCGTAATTGAAATAAATCAGTAATAAAAAGGATCGTAAATACATAAATTCACATATTTCATTACCATTATATATAACCACTAAAAACAGAAATTAGGGAACCCTACAGCAACAGTGGGCCCAGTAAACTAGAAGCATTAAAACGGATAAAAGAAAAGCAACGCCGCCAACAGGTGATTTATCGTTATTAAAATTTATTCTAATGTAAAGTAAACCGAGCGGAAGAGAAAAAAAAAACGAGAAAGAGGAGGGTCACGATGGCAGAATCTGCAGGACGATCTGGGCGAGCGCCGGCACAAAGGGCCGACCCGTGTCCCTATCGTAGGCCGACACTCATCGGCTCCCGTTTTCTTTATCGATGAATCGGAAATTTAGTACCGTCTCACGCGCGGATACTGCGCGCGCGTGCAGATACCCGTCCCCCGGTGCCTGCTCCTCGGTCACGACTTTTGTCCGACCTGCCCTTTGTCCTTACGACGCTGCGTGCTGTTGTTCCGGATTGACCGGCGACGCGGAGCAAATAATAATTCGGAATGCGAACGCCGAGTACTTGCCGGGGTACATTCAAATGGGACGAAGGGACATGTGTTACAGATGTTGAAACGGATTCGGTATACAAGTTTGAAGGAGAGATGCGTTGTACACAGCGATTTGTTACATCACTGGCAGAAATTGTAACTGAGAAAAACAGAAGTATCAATACGAATCTGAAATATCTAAAATAGTAATTTATACATAAGAAATAATCGTTTTTTAAGAAATTTATAATTCGAAAATTACTAAAATCTGATAATAAATGAGAAAAACTGAAAATTTTGTCGAAAAATATTAATAATTAACATTTCTTCTAAATTTTGTTATCACTTATTTGCAACCATTATCAACGATTCTCATTGTTTTCTCAATTTTTCTCAATTTTTTTCTATTTTTATCTAAAATGTTAAAATAATTTAGATGAATATATAGCATCAAAGTAATGTTAAGTTTCAAACTTCTAATTTGTTCAGAAATTTCAGCTAAATCAGCTTGCAAACTCTAATTTAATTTGCACATGCCAAATAGAAAAAAAGTTTGATATATGTAAAACAAGCTTGCACACTTGTATGCAGCACGCAAAATCTAACAGTACATCACGATTGATTTTTACCTTTTGAACTCACCAATATTCAATTTTCTACATTTCTCATAATCAAAATGAATATTTTCAGCTATAACGAAACTAAATAAAGCAGCTTCTCATTTTTTACAAAACCTCGTACTTCGTTATCAGCGCACACATGCACATTAACTGCTCGCCGCAACGATTTTTCAAATTTCATCTGCACAATACTTTTTCCGCGCGGCGCGCCCAGCTTTATCAGAGTAGTACCACACGTCTAATTCGCAATTTTCCCCAGCAACCAGGTTGATTAATTTAATCTGCACTTTTTACCCCCCTCCGCCGTTGGCGACCCCCGAAATCCCATCCATTCCGGCCGCCCATACATAACGGCGCCGTTATTACAGTACTTTCGCGTTTATAATCACGAGCGCGTGGACCGCCGACGTAAATAGAGCCCTCGCATTTCAATTAGCGCTGCGAAATGGGAAGGACGCGATGGAAAAGGGACAGAGAGAGAGAGAGAGAGAGAGAGAGAGAGAGAGAGACAGAGAGGAAAAGATTCGCGCAAACGCGAGCGGAGTCCTAAACCCGATTGCGGCCCTTAAAACGCAATTCCGCTCGTCGGGGATGTAACGTACGCAATCCTAGAATGTAATCCTGCTTTTTCCTCCGATGTCGATGAGAGGAGTACGTTAACTTTGTTTCTGACAGGACAAAGTTGCTTTCGTCGTTTTGGTGAAATATTTATAGCTGAGTTGTGTTAATAATAGTCCCTCGGACGAATACTCGTTCATTTCGAATACGTAAATGTAATTTTGTGGTCAAAGATCATTAAAGTGATATTTATTTTTGAAACGGTATAATTATTTTAGGGCCAACTAAGAATATTATTGAGAAAGACTTTTTGAGATGATTTTATTAATTCCTTCCATCATAAACCTAAAAATGTAAAATTAATTTAGAAAACGTGAATAGTGACATATTACTACTGAGTAAATACACCTATAATCTCAAAATTTAAAGAAAAATATACAGCAATTTAAAAAAATGACCATGTCGCAAGAAATTTCTTGCGTCGAGTGAACATAAAAAAGACTCCTATCTTATACATTTCTGATAATTTAATAAAAGAAAATATATTTTCCTGAAAATAATAAAAAAAGCATCCTCATGATATCAAAGTGTGTCAGACGATCGCAGCAAACGAGTCAATTAATTCAGATATTCTTAAGAAACTTTCCCTAGGAAAAACTTCTATAAAATAACTATCACCAGGAAAATTATACTTTTTTACTCAAAAGTAACATCTTAAGATATATACAGTACAAAAATGAATCCAATTAAAAAAACCGCAAAATCTTTTACAGTGATCCTAACTTTTCATACCCCGATCTACCTCGCTTCTTTAAAAATTGATCAAAAGAATCAGCAATTCGCGCTAACCCCCGCTCGTCCCCTCCCACTCGCGTGTCCAAACCGCTAATAACAATCATCGCGCCGTCGTCGCGGCACAAAGCGAGGGAATATCAAACGATCGGCGCACAATAAAGACCCTCTGATAATTCTCCGCGTAAAATTAAAAGCAACGAAAATCGGCGCCGCCCTTTGAGTACCGGTGGCCTGCCTCGCGCGCGCTCGCGGGGGAATGCACGCGCGCGGGACCCGGCAATTGCCGGGTACGATATCTCCTCGTGGCCACGAAGCCGAATAATTAATATTGCGTTACTTCGGGGATGAAATGGGAAAGAGCGGGGCTATAGGGGCTGCGCGTCTCCATGAAGTGCGAGTTTTGCAATTCTTTTGAAGCAGCGTGTAGGCCGCGTTTGGCGTTGGAATATTAATATTTAGCACTTTTTTTTAACAATTTTTACTTTTGCGTTTTACTTTTAAAATTCGGGTTTGAAATGTACTAAAGAGTAATCTTAATTCTTTAAATTCTGGTTTCTGATATATGTGTTACATAGATTTTCGTTAAAATTTAAATGAATTATTATAGTCTTTTGAACATTTGTTACATTCTTGGAAATAGAATTTTTACATATTCTCGCCAAAAGTACCTTTTTCTATTCCGGAGCGGGAATGAAAAAATAGCCATTTCAGCGTGGGTATGTAAAAAAATCGTATATGCACTGCGGAAAAAAGAAAGAATGGTCCCAAATCGCATGCAAATTGTCACCCGAGCCGAAGGCGATTTATTTCTCTAGTAGCATAATATACTATTTAAGTGGCATTTGTTTACAAACATTTGATTTTAATCATTTAGGTAATCATATGATTACGATAATAATCATAAGATTATATTAATAAAATTTATAATCGGTTAAATGGCGGGATAGAAGCTGTCTCCACTCTCCAGTAACTTAATCATTCAGGTTAAGCTGACATATTTATGAAACTCAGACAGTCGACCTGATATCGAGAAAAATGTCTTAAAGTCCATCTGACGGCGAATGTACTGCTACCAGGTATCTAACACTACCCTGTAGTTCGTCCCTCAAGTTCGTTTTAGTTTGAATTAGTTACAAAAGTGAAATATTCAACTTAAATGACACGAACTTACTTAGATTTAGACTGCAAAGGATTGTCTAAATATTCAGCGTTAGAAAAGTTAATTTACAGTTCTTTATTTCAAACCAATTGCATAAAAACTCCAACTGCTCTAAAATTACTTTCTTCGGCTGATTCCGTGTGATTACGTATTTACGAATCATGATTTTATAATATTCAGTGGAGCGCATTTGGAAAAGTTGATTATTAAAACAATAATTATTGATCCCATTAAAAATTGATCGCAAAGTTACTTACTTAAAAATGGTTTGTGAATACATGGAATGGAAAACCCCACGCGCGACAGTGTCCCTCTAATCCTCGTGAGCTCGTTCCGATATATCCTTTTTACGGGGGCGGGCGGCGGGCGTATTAAAGTATAATTAATTAAAGTCCCGCATCTCTCCCGTGCCGCGGGAGCGCGAGCGCGTAGCTAAATCGGTCGCTATAAAATTAAAGGCTAAGGCGATTAAGATGAAAAATTTAGTCGATCGCTAAGCTCGCTCGCCTCGCCCCCGCGGATTTTCCTTTTTCGCCTGATTTTTCACGAACAAAAGTCGAATTAATGAGATTCGATTGCCCCGGCGCGTTCTTCGCCTCGCTCGCCTGGAACGTACACTTGCGCTCAAATTATTTCGAGGAATAGTATTTTATCGACGTTGCGTCGAGGATTTCGTTAATTGAAATTTTATTCGGATGTCGACATTTTTTTTTGAGCTGAAATTCAAGAATTTCGATATCCGGTGTGTTTTAAATTGACCCAGTGAGAGATGGATATGGAAATACTTCCGACGATTGAAATCTCGTATTTATGCCACCTAAATTGTCAATGAAATGAATAAGAACTGAGCCATTTTACAATTTTTTTAATATCGAATAGAATTTTATTGTTTGAGATATTTACAAAATTATTCACTGGAAATATCAATAATTTAATTCCAAAGCTTTAATCTTTAATTCTGTGAAATATTAATTACTGTACAATTAACGATCGTCATAAAATATTCAACCAAATAATCAATAGTATTCTACTTTATTACCAACGTTAACATTATTTATTATTTTATGACGGTATTTCACTTTCAAACGAATACAGTTTTTATGCATGTACATTATTTAATTTTCATAGTACATAAATTAATCATTTGTTTATTAATTTCTTTATCGTAGTATGTAGAGAGGATCTGCAATCCCTGCAAGTGTGAAATTTTTTTCCACTAACAACTTCGTTACACACTTCCTCCTGTGTCAATTCACTTACGCTATTTTTACGGTTGCACCTTTAAATTCCATAATAAATATGTTCCTGCTTATTAATTACAATGAAAATGAATATACAATCTAGAATTCCGAGCTTAAATAAAGCGTTTAGTACAAAAATTAAGAAATTAATTTTTTTTAAAAAAAGAAAATTCCATTCTCCCCCCTGTAAAACGAATATTTCAGGGACATTTTTTTGCAGTTACGTTTCTGAATCTGTGGAAAGTTCAAATCAGAAGCTGTCCGGAAAGTTAAGTGTTCGCATGCGTTAGCGTTACAAGTTTCATCTGCAATGGACTAGTCGTTATCAGCACTCCAGTAGGAAGTTAGTCAAATTCAAATTTTGCAATAGTGTAAATCTGAATTTCATACGTGTAATGGAACTACATCTGTAACTAATCAAAGCAACTCTTCAGGTAAATATTACAATGTGATTTCCTCTTAAAAATTTCCAAGGTTCATTTTCGGTCCAAACCATTACATGATTACGCTTTCACGTCATTTTTACGAGAAAATGTTCTCAGTGTGTTAACATAAATACATTTCCACAAAATTCACTTTGATATATTTATGCAGCGTTATACTCGCACTTCTGCACATTTGTACACGAGTTTTAATTTATTCGTCACGTATAAAAAGCGCAATAATGCAATCAGACCAATGTAAAGGGCAATTGTATAATTCGCAAGCTCCTAAAATGCACTGCTCGCTCTAACAAACGACATCCTCCCGTTACCCACTTAAAACGTCCAAAAATGCAATTTCCGTTGCTTCTTTCGAAAATGGCAATCAGACGTGACGAAAAAGATTCTCGCGCTCGGTATAACTCTCAGGAACTCGAAAGCGAGCGGAGCATCGCGCCGTGACCAACGACCTTATCGCGAGCCACCCTCCGCGCGCGTACACCTGCGCCTCCCCCCGGCGTGTCTCCATTCATTCAAGAAAACACAAGAGGAAGCGAGTCGCTCCTCTTCGCGCGCACACACACGCGAAAAAGAGCTCGCGCTGCCACTCGCTCGAGGGCGCGCTAACGAAGGCCGTCGCGCGGTCTCGCGGCTCCCCCTCGCGCGGGGCGCCGAATTCAAGAATTTCCGCGTGCTCAAGGGGGGGAGCATGCAGCCCTCCTTTGTGCCGCTGCGATTTCCGGACTGTCATTGAGTAATGACGTCCTTTGTTTCTCCTCGTATTTTTTTTTTCTTTTTTGCCGGTGAATAAGTGAATGTTATCGCGGTTGGGGATGATTTTAAAGGGACGCTGGTGAGCGAATGATAAAAGAGGTTCTTTTCATTTGGAATCATGAATTGAAAATATTTTAGCAAGACAGTTTTTATGGGCGGAGTTGACGATTTTTTTCGTGATTTTTTAAATGATGATTTTATACTGAATGCAAGTATATTTTTTCGACGAAATATTTAAATAACGAATTTTCCTCCACGATTTTCCTTTTACATTTGTAATTGATAGAAAAATAAGTTTTTCCGCGGATAGGAGCGCGGGATTCAATTAAACTCCGGTCTTTACGAAATATTCTTCAGCGCGAAAATTGCACCCACCTGGAGGCCGTCAGATATTATATCAAGCCCGTGGAGAAAAATTATTCCGAAAGCGCCCGTTGAAACTGCTCTTTCACCCGAGAAATTGGCATAAAAATTCGAGCTGCAAAAATGAAATTCCTCGTCTCGATGTCGTTCACCTCAACAAAGTCTAATCTCTCCCTCTCTCGCTCTCTCGACCGAAAAAGGACCAGCTGCAGAGGAGTAAAAAATAAAAGGAGCGCGCCGGTGAAGAGCTCGCAAAAAAAGGCCAAGAAGGATATATATGCAGGGGAAAAAGAGTTGGCGAGCTGTTTTGTCAGGATGAGGAACGTCTGTAATCGTTAAAAGAGCGCGCGCTCGTTCCGTCTTCTCCTCCCCCTCCCCCTCCCCCCACTTGTTCGGTTTAATTGCGCGCCGCGGAAGGTACGCAGCTTTATATATCGAACACGCGGACGTATAAACGCGGCCACCGTCTCTCTCTGTTTCTACCGCCCGCGAGGATGGGAGCGACTCTCGCGAGGAGAATTTTCTCGTTTGCAAACGAGAGCGCGCGGACATCTCGCGATGTTTAACTTTTTTTTTTAATTGAGCTTTTTTTATACATCCGCGCGAAATCGCTACTCTCCGCGAGCCGGTCTTTTTCAATTAAATCTAGTTTCTCTTTGATGCTTTAGTTGTAGAAATTTCAGGCGAAAATTTAAAGTATTACTTATGCTTTGGTGAAATTAGATAATTTTTGTTGCATTTTTTTTATAATTTTAGCCAAAAAATGACTTTTGCGGAGTGGCTTATTCTTAGCTACTGAAATTATTGTTCTGTGGAATGAAATTACTTCATTGTAATGTCAATTAGTACCTGCAAAACACCCAATAATTTTTCAAAATTACAGTAACATTGTTTGTTATTTTAAGCTACGTTAATTTGTATCTTACGTTCGAAGCTAATGCAATTAAAGTGAGTAAAATATTTATTTTTCTTTCTCGACATTCTGACACGTAATATTTGGCTCGATCTAAAAATACCTTCAGCATTTAAACTTTAATTAACGTACTTATTACCTTCCCAGAATCAGACTTCAAATTCAATTAAAATTGAATTTATTTTCTTCAAGGTAGAGTCAAGTCAGAAACAAGTTCTTTAGTTTTAATGCTGAAAGATAATGCAAAAGAAAAATTTCTGCCTATTTCAATTTCTATAATAATGTACTTTAAAAATCAGTAAAACAAGGGTTTAGCAAATATGAACCCTACCTGGAACTTTGTAGAAAATTTTGAATATATTTCTTCGAACATGATAAAACTGTGTGAGCTTTTTGTTTTAAACTTGAAAATGTAATTTTGAAGTGAGTTTAAGTAATTATATAATTATTTAAGTAATTATATAATTACTTCCTAAAAACTAGACCCAAAATTCCATTTTTTAATTTAAACTAAAAAGCCCACATAGATTTGTACTGTTTGAAAAAACATATTCAAACAGGGGACATTTTTACTAAACCTATGTTTTTTTAAAAGATTTCGAAGCATAACTTTATAAAAATGTATTCAAGTAGGCTGACAATTCACATTTTTCCTTATATTTATACCTATTAATTTAAATATAACCTGGTAGAAAATTAAACATAAATTAGTCAGATTTTGTTAATCTATATGATTTATCATAATTAGCTAATTTATGGTTTATATGATATATATTCTACCAGCGTATTTTACATTTCTATAAAAATATATTGTAACTTAAAGTACGTTACTCACTACACTCTACCCTAAAACACCAGGCTTTTATCAATCCATATTTTCTTTACAATTTTCTTTATAAAACAAAGTACCTCCTAAACCCTCAGTAGAGCGTTAAATATTCATTAACCAACGCAACCCCAGTCTTATTTTAACTGTATAAACAAAAGATTAAAATATCTCTCCACGCTTATATCATACATTTTAGTCATTACTACAAAGTAAGCACCTTTGCGTTTTCGCCATTTGCAAGCCAGCACTACCGGTAGCCGCGAAAGTCAACGAACGCGTAAAACCCGCCGCGCTAGCAGCAGTTCTGAAAAAGTAAAAAAAAAAAAGCCAACCACCCGGCGCAAGCACTGTCGACGCTACGTTTGTTTTTTTTTTCCCTCCGCCGATATGCATCGCGCCGCGTAAGTTACGCATCCAGGCGCCGTGGGCGGCGCGGATCGATCGCGGGCCGCGTGGCGGCCCTAATTGCGCGTCGCCGCGGCTTACGCAGACACGGCCGCCGGCCGCGGAAGTCCTTTACGAGGCGCGGGTGCAAACGACTTCGTCGGGCTGCGAGATAAGCCCCGGCGCGGAAGGAGCGTCCGGGCGGTTAGCGCGCCGAGATTAGCCGATAGGTGTCGCCGGGTGGGAAATTGAATTTTTGAAGGGCGGCCGGCTTTGTTGCAGGATCTGTCGAATCTCGCGAGGAGGGAGAGTTTGGAAGGGTTAGTTATTTTCTTCAAAATTATTCGTCGGCGAACGTAAATTGTTCTGTTAGACGTAACATCTAAATTTGAGATTTCACGGTTTCTCTGACATTAAGATATGAAATGGTAAAATTCAAATTTAACATTGCATTTTAAGGAAGAGTCGTTATATGAGTTTGATAAACAAAAAGAACGTTTGTATAATCATTTTAGAATACTGTACAAATTGGAATACTGTATTTAAAATTGAGGATATCTAGCTTCACTGTTCTGCTGATCTATAACAGAAAGGATCAATTTAATGTTTTTAGTAAGTTTGTAAAATGATGCAGGACGATTTAAACGCTTATATTCAATTTTAAGGTATTCTTATAGTCACTTTCGAATTCGAAAAGATTTGATGTTTCGCACTAAATCGTACCAAGTTAATAGGCTTGGACTCGTCAGTTAAGTGCCACCTACCCTGCTTTAGACACCTATTGGCAATATCTTTCGGCTATCAATTTATAGTATGGAGAGTACATTAACGTGATTTTGTGTCTTTTTGTATTTGTAGAAATACTATTTTCATATTATTAACCTAAGAGGGGCAAAAGTAATTGGTACACTATTTATTTTGGAGTATTTTATTAGTTTATTTTGTTTACTATATCAAGTTTGATAAAAGCAAAATATTTTTACAAAGAATTTAAAGAAGTCAAATGTCATTTACGTAATTTATGCGATAAAAAAGTAAGTTTTAAAAGCATTAATTTTTCTCTTAGACAACGGCTTAACCTGGTTGTTAAACTGAACGAGCCAACTTCGCAAGAAAAAAAAAACCATAAAATACAGCAGAAACGTTGAAGTCAATTTAAAATTTTTAAATCCAATCTGGTTACAAAATGACATTTATTTGCAATGTCAAATCAAATAAAAAATGTTTAACTTGTGTCATTTAAAATGTTTTTTGAATATTCTATCAAACGCTCAAAATTGTAAACATTTATTTGATTAAAATAATGGATAAATTTTAGTTTCCCTAAAAAAACTGGCGTTGAATATATAAAGAGCAAAGGAATTTTCAATTTATATTTTAATTAAAAACTTCATCGAAACATTGAATCAAATATTTGATTTTCCTAAAAATAATTAGAACCCCCTGCTTTATTTTCATACAAAAGTTATACATTCATTTTACTCCAAAAGAAATTATTTTTCCACTGTGCATCTAATCCAAACATTATATAAAAATCTTCACTGTGCATTTAATTAACGTCAGTAATCAAATCACCGTCACACTGCACTAAAGCAAAATGCAGGAGCTGCCTTGAAAATATAGGAAAGAGACGGTGAACGAGTGGAAAAGGAATAGAAGAGCGGAGGGCGGGAAAGAAAAACACGAAGAAGCGACTCGAAGCCGCTTATCCCACAATTTCTCTGCGAAACCGCTCGAGAGGGATTCCCCGCTCTCTTTCTCCTCTCTCTTTTACCGAATTCTATCTCTCTCCCTCGCTGAATTAACGTGTACGTAACGCTATAAATAAACTCCGTCCTTACGAAAACAGAGGGAGAAACTCGGTTAACAAGGGACTAATTACCGATTTGATCGCGTTCATTCCTCCCTTGGCTTCTCTTTTTACACTTTCAACCCCCCGGCCTTGCCGCACCTTCCTACATCTGCTTAACCAAATTAAGCTCCGATTTTTGCTTTTCGCCTTTTGGTTGGCGTATGTCCGAGATTAACTGTTCGTCACATATTTTAGCGAATTACTTTTAAAATAATTTCACTAAAATGTACGAATAATGTTTCAGTATAACGAAAAGGAATATTGTTAATATAATATGAATTAATTTTTGAAGACGATAATCTTCATTGCATTACTAATCAAATCTCTGCAACATTACTAATTTTAGAGTTTATACAAATAATAAAAAATTTTAATACGATATAAGCATATTTGATTTAAAAAAAAGAAACTAATTGAGCTTTTCTTTAATTTGCTGTATTTTTATTCAATAATTAAACGAGTTACGGTGATATGGTACGTGTAACGTTGGAAAAACATTTGTGTGCTAGGAATAAATCTTCTCTCGGATCTGTGTTAATGAAGGTTTATTAGTGCTGTAGTTGCGTTAATAAGGGTGGAAAATTGCTGAACTTCCTTAGGGTGTGGGATCCGCAGCTCCTGTAACCGTAGATGCCAGGATATTGCTGTCGAAAACTAATTTTTTGCAGTTTCATATTCTCTGACGAGATTAAAAAAACATTTTTCAAAGTATCCGACAAACAGTAGTTGCATCAATATTATTTATTTTATTATGAAAACGAATTTTAATTTTTTATGTTTTTAAATCTAATAGGTTTATTGTTAAATAATTTGCAGCAAAAAGAAGATTAATTGAATTTTATTAAATAAAAGTACTGTAATTAAGAATTAATAAATTACCGAAGTAATAATAATAATTAATTAAGCAGAGTATTGGCTTAATTATTAAACTCATTATTGTAGCTCGAACGTGATTGAATTTTAATAAGTATAAAACTATTCCAAAATTTATAATTAATAAATTAAACTCATAATATGTACATTACTGACTTAAATCAAATATAATTCAATTCAAAGGGTCAACAACGTTTTACTTTTAAAAATAAAAAAAAAATAGTCGGTCCAGATTAAAAATCCAATTGCTGCAATTCAACGTTTTCATCAAGCGAGGATGAATTTCTTTTAAATTTGTTAGTACTCTGACCACTTTTAAATGAGAAAATAAATTAGCTTGCGAAAAAAGCAATTTTATTATCATTCTGTTTATAATTAAATTAATAAAGCACGGCTGCATTTATCTACTCCGCTTGCCAAGCACGGCGACGTTATTACCGTCATTTTTGAGAGCGCGGGGAACTATCTGTATTTTCGGGGGGGTAAACGAGAAAATGTAAATTCGGTACATCAGTTACAAGAAACTAATAAAAGCGGATTACTAAGGTGCACCTCAAGTGCGCGAGACACAAAAGCCGCGCGCTCTTACGTCCAAGGCGCTGGTACTCGAGGGGTAAGCTTCCAAGCGCATTGGCCGTACAAGCTGAATCAAAATTTGAATCTTTGAGAAATTTTCATATATTCAATGTACTTTTCATATTATTTTCAAAAAATATCCGACCAATTATTTAAGAACGGATTTTATACCCTAATATTTTAATCACAGCTTGCGTAGTAAGATTTATACGTGAAATTATAAAAATAAATTTTGTATAAAAAAATTAAGTAATTAATAGATTGTAATTCTATTGAAGTATAATACTTTTTTTTACAAAAAGTTACTTTATTTTCAATAATAGGGAAATTATTTTGAACTGTTCTTAAAATTCACCTAATATGATTTAATTAAAAAAATTTAATTAATCGTTTATTCAATTATTTTACTTCAATTATTACTAACAATTCAAATTATTTTATTCAATTATTACTAAAAAGATGCTTGACATTTTTATTAATTTTTATCTTCAATTAATTAGAATGTTGATTGTTTGTTTTACTTTTTTGTTGAAATTGATTTTTATACAAACTTACTTATTGCTAACCGTGTATATTTTTGTAATATAAACCCCAAACTATTAAATAATGCACATTTGTAATTTCAATTCGGAAAAAAAAGCACGAAAAGCATCAGGCATATAAACAAAGCCTTGGACCGACAAGAATCATCGATTCAACAGGCTTACACACCGGAAACAGGGAGGCTGCACAATGCCTCTGTACCGACTGTACCGGCGGCGCGGTCTTAAGTCAGCTGTAGTCGCACCTAAACGCTTAACGAGCACCGGAGATCGTCTACGTGCGAAACAGCCGCGGCGCCGTCGTATCGCATAATGACTCCCCGAGACGGTGAACCCCTCCGCGCTATGAGAGTTGCGCGGCCCAGAGTCCGGGCGAGTTTGAGTAAAATTTACACGAGTCGTTGTAAATTTGTCAATGGCAAATAAAAAGTTCCTGGAGAAATTAATCGGTGTATCTTCTTTTTAAATTAAAAGCAGTTTACTTTTCCTCTACAGTTGAATTAATGAAAAGCTACTAAGAATTAGTAAAATGCACTAAAATTTAGTGAAATTTAATCTACCAAATTATGATCAGTAGAGAATATTCTACTAAATTTAAGTGCATTTCACTAATTTTTAATGATGGTTCACTAATTCTGCTTTAGACAGTTTATAGTTTTTTATACTAATTGCATTTTTTGTAGATTATGTATATATCGTTATTTTGTTGACTGAAAGAAATCTTGAGTATAAGTGTTTGTTCTTATAAGTATAGACAATTTTTAAATCATTGTGAATTAAATACCTTGAATTCAACATTTTATTTAAATTGTCAATTAAAAAACTAGAATTTCTATATTTTCTTAAAACGATATTAAATTTTATCGTCATACTCGACTTCATCCTTCTAAAATTATATGAAAAACCCATAGGTTTAAGAATTTTCGCGGTCAACAAAATTCAATTTTTTGAATACTCTTCCTTAAAAATAACAACATTAAAAGATTAATTGGCAATCCAACCCTTTGCAGCAGCGAAATAATTAAACCGATATGCCGAGAAAAACAAAACGAAAAGAGATTGCAATTTCAGTGAAAAAAAGGGGCGAGGGTCTCGGGCGTTACCAGATAAGCGGGCATCTTCCCCTAGTCGAGGATCTGTTTTCCCGTGGCCGCGAAAACCCTCGCCGCTAATGGAAGCCCGAACTGCGCCGCCCTCGAAATCAATCGCACTAATGTAGGCAAAAAAGGGGGGATGGAGCGGCGCCGCGCGAAAAACGAATTATCCGCCGGCGGCCGGCGCTTAGGTGAAAACGCAATTACCGTCGGTGAGCTATGGGGTTGCGGTTGCGGAGCACCTTCATCTGAGTCGCGTTGGTAATCGACGGCCGATCGTTCAGAGTATTATTGCCGAGACACGTTAGTGTACTTCGACTTCGCGTTAAATTCTGAAATTCGATTTTTGGTAAACTATCGATAGTAATTCGTAATGAATATTTTAAATATGTAATTAAGGTTGTTCAATCAGATAAATAATTTGTTTTGCTGTAAAAGATTTTTCAACAAAATTTGTTTTTCTCAGTGGCTACTTGGCTGCAAATATTAATTTTAAGCGACGTTTGCTTATAACGATTACCACAATTCAAGCGATTTTAAGCCACGTATAACGATGTGCTGTATCTATACGTGCCATTTACGATCCAACAAAATGCCTGTTTGGTAAACCGAAGGTACTTTTCGTGGGCAACATGGTTTCGAGCGAGAGATTCAGGACATGACCAGAGAAAGAACCAATGATATGCAAGACCTGATAAGAGTGAAGCAGCTTTTTTTACTATGCAAAACCAAACTGTGCATCATATTCGAGGTAACAACAATTTGAAGTACCCTTCAACAGTCATCTGGAATTGGCTATCTACTAACTTCCAACACTCCTAACTCTAGCACTCTGTTCAACCAAAACATAATTGTACTATCAGCTGACAAAGACAAGAAGAGAGTCTTCATGAGCAAATCAGCCTATGACGTGATAAAAGCCGAACTATACTTTCTGAAAGTACCTGAAACAAAAAAATCAATAATAGATCTGGTCTCGATAAAGCTAATTAATCCTTAATCGTGTCCAGTCTATACATCTTGCCAAAAATGATCAAAACTAACATTTAACTTAACACGATTAAAAAAAACTTTACTTGTAAACGTAAATGAATAAACTAAAAAACAAATCAACAATACCAACCGATATGCGACACATAAAACCTTCACGATGCCCTACATTTCTTACTGTAGCTCTACCACTCTAGTACACAAGGTATCAGAGAAAAGATAGATCAATTACTCAAACAATATAAATATTCGTACTGTCTTCAAACTACCTTCTAAAACATAGGACATTTCAAATAGTCCTATAAAAGGTATTTATACTTAAATTTTTTAGTCTGTCAACAGAAATCCTTCAACTCTGTCACCTATTCCTCCAGTCAATATGCTGGATTCTTATAGTGCCTCCAAACACTTATCACCATCGAACACCAATAAAGATAGACTTTCGCAAAAGATCTGACGCGTACAATAATATAATATTAAAAACAAACAAAAAAAATTATGCTTTTTGGTAATTTAATGATAAACACTTTATATTAATTAGAATCACATTATTAAAAGTGCACCCTCAAATACTGCACCTAAAACTACAGTAAAGGATTAGAGTAAAAAAGCGATTCGATGAATAATTCATGATTTGACAAAAAAAAGGCGGGAATCAAGAGTGGATGCCAAAAATAAAAGAGGGGCGCATTAAGCAAAGTGCGTGCTATAGGCTCCTTTTCATTAGGATATTGAAAACCCCGCATGACCGAGCGCCCGCCGCATTACCTTCGATGTGATTCCTCCACCTCCGCGGCATCACGAATTCTAACGTCGCAATATTCGTTAGTTCGTTCGCGGGGGAGCCGAAGTACAAGTATTTACACACTGCAAGAGGGGGGTGGGGGTGGCAGACGGGGATTCCGGATGTACGTGCGTGTTTTCACTTATCGCTCGTTGCGGCATCGATCGGTCGGCGCCCGTGAATTTAAAGAAACGCGCGTCATTTGCCATGGCTGCGGGACATTTCTCCCAAGGACAGATGGGGGAGACGCCGACACTTGCGGGATATTAGCGCTTTTTACTTACCGAAGCGTGAATATCCTTTTCAATCGATGTGTTATTTTATGCATGAGCAGATTAACGGGTATTTCTATTTGCGTGTAATATCTGTGCGTAAAAGTTATTTCAATTGCGAATTGATGATCTTTATCTATGAGTGTTTTTAATTATATCAATCCTTATTCTAAAAATAGTAGGTGTATAATCGACGATTCAATTTTTTATTGAATTCGAAAAAATTTTCAATAAGACGAACGAGTAATAATCAACGAATACTTAAACAAATAGTTAAAAGATTCTATTTATGCACAAACCGCGAGGCACGTTCAAATTTATTAGTTCTATTAAAAAAAATATACTTTACATAGTGTTCAGTATTCTGGTGAAGAGTAGCTTACCAGAAAGGGTTGGGGGTAAAATGCATTACCAGGGTGGTTTCCTGGTATCTCATTTTATTGACTGTCCCATTATACTGCACTTTTTCTTATTTTTAGAGGATAGAGAATGGAAAATGAAAGTACACAACAGGAATGTATAAGCAATTGTAAAACGTTTTATAAAAAAAATTGATACATCAGACTAACATTCACAATTTTATAAATTAAATTATTTTTGATACAATGATTATTATGACAATCACATTATAATTTTCTAACGGGTCAATTAAATCTAATAAGAATATCTGATTGTTAAAAACCGTTTTTACCACTTCAGTTGATCAGCGTTAACCTAATTTGAGTTCACTTTACTTGCTGCACGACTGGAAGGTAGATGAGATTCTGCAACATTTTATCCGCTAAAAAAAAACTCGCAACCCCTTGATTGTACAGAGGTAACTGCCAAAGAAAATACATGTAAAAAAAAAATTAAAGCGAATTTCAGGAAAGTGTCCATCGCCGGGCAGCGCAAATACAGTTCTTCGCAATTACTGTAATGTCATACTTTATTTCTAATTAGATTGACCGAACTCAAACATTCATTTGCTGAATAATTCACGTGGCCGCGGTAGCATCCACGGGGCGATTCCATAAACGGAATTGATATATCGATCTGACGAGCGCAAAAGACACACAAGCATCGGGACCCGATGAATTAATGAATAATCACTACTTTATACTCGCCGACTCTCCGCGACCGATACATTTTCGACGGTGAGTTTAATTTCAATTCATTTCGATTTTTAAATTTTACTTGATCCCTTTAAAAATCAGTGGACATTTGGTTTTTATTTCTTTCCTGGACACTCAGTTCTTTCTTTTTTTTTTCTTTTTTTGGCTGAACCGTTCTTTTCTCATTCTCGTAAAACTATCGCAGTGTAGTAAAGAGTGTAGTAAAGGTACTATTTGGCCCTTCGTAAACGCGCCCTTAACATTGAAAGGGTGCGGAACGAGTCGTTAACTGAATACTTGTTAAGATAAATACTATGTAATTGGTTTTAATTGAAAAATACATTACTATCGACTTAAAAAGTTTCGAGCTATAACTTAAGCTTTAGTACACAATTTGAATTTTAGGTGTAAGTTTGAAATCAAAATGTATTACATTCTTCATCATTAAAATAGTGGTGACACCATCGGGTCAGCATAAAATTCATAAATAAAAATTTTAAGCAAATGTCATGGAATTTTTTCCTTAGTTTAATGTCAAATTTTTATTTTGCTGTACGATCGAGGTGAGAGTCAACGCTTTTACATAGGATAGTAACTTGAAAATTTCGTCTAGCAGTCAAAATCAATGATTCCACCGCAGCCCCTACATCCACACCCATATTTTCAGCGGTGACCATTTTCCTTGATATGATAGTATGGAAGACAGTTCAAATTTAATTTTCAATATTGGATATTCCAGACATAGGAAATTTAAAATTTTATTTACATGTAATCCTGGTAAGGTGTAACAATTTATAAAATGATTTTAAAAATAAGGTTCTGGTGAAATTTGATGAAAAAATCGATTTTTATGATTATTTTTTTCGGGAAGCACTACAGAGTCAATTAAAATGTTGCAACAAAAATTTGGTTGTCTTGAGCATATGAAACTATAGAAATTTTTTCGGAGCATATGATAAAGATCGGGTGCGCCAACCCCTTTTTGATATTATTGATAAGATAAGCTGTAACAATATTAATACTATATCAAATTTTCTTCTGGTAAAGTAAATATTATGATAATTTTTGTTTTTACCAGAACGTTATACCTTAAAACATTTTACGACTGAAAAACTTTTAAAAAAATGCTCCAATAATTCTCCTTTTTGATTAAACTAATGGTAGACTTATTCAGGTTTCAATCCGGAACGCATGATTTCTGCGGCAGCTCCGATAAGTCCACCTGATTCTCTTACTCAGGCACGTCAAAAAGATATTCCTGGCCGAATTATCGACGCCGGCGTCACTCCACCTGTTTATATAAAAGCGGGCTCGTCTATTTGTCTACTTTATTTTCCCCGCTCGAGTCGTACGTCGCAGAGATCGGTTACAGATCTTTCCCAGGGGATGCATTATACATGTATCCCTCGCCCCCCACCCCGGTCCGGCCGACGCTCCTTACGCGCCGGCTGCGTTTTTCTGGCCAGCGGCGAACCCTCGCCCATTCGCCGGGAGATTGATAAATAATGTTATTTCCGCCGAGGGCCACTCCCGGGTACTCCTCCCGTTACTTATCTACGACTAGCCTCCTTACTTTAAAGTATCATCTTCGTATGCTTTTCTCGAGGTGGGGGCCACGCCTTGATTCATATCCACGCATTGCTTCCCACCGAAATTATGTATTTCATGGTTTTTTATGACTTGCGCGAAAAGTGGATTCAATTGATAAAAGATTTTTCATGTCCTGAATGTTCCAGCTGAGAGAAGTTACGATTTTTATACGAATTTATTGAAGAAAGGCTCTAATTCCTTTGCTGTATTTTAAAGTGTGAAACAATCACATTTTAAAAAATACAATTTATAAATACTTGCATAGTGTTTCTCCTCACTTTAATTATTTTAAATTGATATCTATACAACTTTTTCATCAAAACAATCATTGTGGTACCACATATCTCAAATTTTCTGCAAGTGTGCAGGAGTTCCTTGTTCAATCGGCATAAACGGTTTCGTTGGTTATTTCATTATTTACAAGGTATATTACTTTATGTATAAAAGGTAGTGCTTTGCATTATGTATGAGATTAAACAATGTAAATAACCAATTTAAAGAATACAAGATTAGTTTTATTCATTGTGGTATTCATTACAGTAACAGTACCCAACACATTTTTAAATATTTTAATAGAATTTATTTCCACAGTTCTGCCAGGAAGAGTATACCACTTTTACTCCGATGGAATACCAACCCTATAAATTACATCGGCGGATATCCTCCAAATTTTAGACTACCAATACGATGATCAATTTTTAAAAATAGCTCAAAGATTTTCATTTTAATACTAAAAAGAGAGACTTTAAATGTTGGGGTTCAAACAAGTACAATTAAAATATTTGTGTATTTTTTAATTATACTATAATTAATGTAGAGCTATTTTACGATTAAAGTTAAAAAATGATTCAATTTTCATCTGATATTTAAATATTCTATTAATTATTTTCATTATTTAATGAAAACGTTGAAAAGTACTTTGGTACACAATTAATTACAGTTAATGAACTCAAGCCCCCAGATATAGCACACAGCCAAAGCATCTGCAGCTATAATTCTCAAAGTGAAACAAGTCGATCACGCAATTAACGCTAATTACTCCGACGGTATCATCGAAAACTCAAAACTTAAAACATTAAACAACCGGCCGCTGAAGGGTAAAGTACTTAGTCGCCATGGTGCTAAACGACATTCCGAAACCCCCGGCTGTTTCTTTTCTCTCTTATCAATCGCAACATCCGTCAAAGCCAGCGGCGCGTCTGTGCCGTGGCACCGGGGGCATCGGGGCTCTCCTAATAATGCGCGGAGCTTTCGCGACACGCGCGGCTCGCCCGAGGGCTACGCAGTCGCAGCGAGCGGATTCGGAATACGCGGCACGTACCAGCACAGCAGAGCTCTCGCCAATCCGGCCGCCCCGGCATAAACGCGCTCGCTCTTCTGCACCTGCGACTTCGCCCACCTCCCGGCTGAACTTGTAGTATCGGTTTTTCGCGTTATTTCAATCCTCTTTTGCGGGATGCGTTATTTATCCGCTTGTTCTTTTGCGCGATTCGTTTCTACGCGAGGCTGGTCTAATTTCGGGGATACTCGGTGGTTTCGTCGCGGCGAGCTTCGTAACCGATCTGTACGAGGAGGATTGAAATTCGGATAACGCATTAGTTGGTATTTTAGTTAGAAGGTGTGGAAAGTTAGGTATAGAGGATGTAGGGATTATATTTTCTTGTAAAAATTAAGGGTGTAGCTAATATAACTTGAGATGGTCAGTTAACCTTGAAGCATTCACCTGCATTTATTCGTATGAATCCATTTCAGTAAATTATTAATTGGACTGCTGCACGCTATAGGTTTTGTTAGAAATAACATCGGCATATTTGCATTCGCTATCCGTCCCTTTCAACTTTGGTTTCATAGCAACTTCAAAGGTTTTACTCGTAATAATCGACAGTATGTGTACAAATATCGTGAGTTCAACCTGTGTGGTCAATATACAGCGCGAGAAAGGAGTATAGAAACCCCTAAAATCTCAAAAAACAGTTATGGAGGGATATGGAGAATGAAAATGGAAAGTTATGGAGAAATGTTTCTTTGACAAAAGATGCGGCATCTTATGATCACCTTGACTTTGACCTTAAAAGTGACCTTCAAGGTTAATTCAGTCATAAGTTCCTTTTCTTAAATGGAAACACTTATTTTTGATCTTTTAGATCCTGAAGAAGCAGAGAACATGGGTAAAAATCTCTGCCTAAAACATCATTTTTAACTTGGAATCTTACACTTACAAAATAATTTTTCTGCGCTTAGCGTAGCAACTTTTTCCAACAATTTTCAAACTATTTTCTTGAACAGTAGTTTTCTAACAAGACAGAGGAAGAAAGACAAAACATGTAAGCACGAACTAATAAACGAAGCTTTCAAAAGCGCACTCACAGTGTAATTCCCTTTAATCTCCCCTTTAAAGCTTTACAGCAATGTTTATCTTCTACTTTACGGCGCACGCGGCTTCCTTTCCGCATCTCGCTCTCTCTCTCTCTCTCTCTCTCTCTCTCTCTCTCGCTCTCTTTCCCTTCGTCAGTTTAATTCTTTATCCTCGCACGTACCTACCGCGCGCACAGCCTCCTCTCCGTATTGCATACGCACTCAGAAGATCCCCAAGCTAACCGCACCAGAGCCGTTTGATTTCTATTCCCGTCCCGATTCGATGTCGCGGCGCACTCGACGAAACGAAGAGAGAGACAGAGTAAGAAATAGACAAAGAGACAGAGAGAAAGAGAGAGAGATAAAGAGAGAGAGAGAGAGAGAGAGAGACCTAGTGCAGTTACGACGGAACTAGATCCAAAGAAAGAAGAGCGAATGAATAAATTTTATCGCGCTGTGAACAGTGCCCTGGCAAATTTAAACGCAGTCCTTATCTCGCGAAGGGACCTCCGATTGTGCATACAAATTGCGCGGGTCGAAGTGTTTTACGGGCGAGTCTATACGGAGCACTTTAATTATTCAAAAAAACCATAGCCTTTAATAAAAATTGTAATAAGCTTAATTTTCGATGTAAAAATATCTAATGATACAAAACATTATTAAATACTAACTCCATCCCTGTCTTTTTTATTCTCTTTTCTTATTTAACTGTACAACCACTGGTTATACTGCCTAACTCTCTATTTTTATAGTTTTTTAAACAACTCTCCATTTTTTTGAATCTATACCTTTTAATCATTCGTTTTATCTAATTCACTTTGCGTTAAAGATTGTTTCTTTCGTTGATTCTCTGCCTTTCTTTTAGACTCTCTAAGTCTTACTGACTACCCCTATATCTTTTTCCCTATCATTATTGATTCATTATTCTTACCGCTAATTCTTTTCTTTTCACTGAAATTCCACTATAACTACTATCTTTAATTTTACGACCTAATTTCTGAATCTCCTTCCTTGTTCTTCTCTGTGCCTCTGCCTTTGAGACCTCATTCAGAAAATTATCTCTATCTGTCACGCATTGAAATTTTCTTTCCCTAATCTTCTAAATCAGCCTCTAACTTTTTAATAAAGATCAAACGCATCAAATTTTTGTAGAACAGCAAGACTTTGTCGCGGCTTATCGAACGAATTCTCGGATTGTCAACTAGTACACCATGGGTCGTGTAGATTAAAAAGAGACATACCGAGGAATACGGAGGAATCAGTAGTGTCTTTTACGAGAGTCACACTACACTTGGATTCCTCCGTATTCCTCGGTGTACCTCTATTCCACCTTACGCGCGAGAGCCCTAAATCCTGAAATATCATTACCATACTTTTTAAAGCCACAGTTGTATTAATTTCATAAATTGAAATAGCACCGAAAAAAGTACAAAACAGCTGCTGAAGCAATTCTTCCCGCAGAAATATATTCCAAGTGCCGAAAAAAGGAACACAACGCAAATGCGGCACTACATCGAAAGGAAATCACGGGCGGAAGGAAAGGTCGCTGCGGCGGCGCACTTTATCAAAGCCTTCGCAATGCATCCCGCGCCGGCGTACCATGTATCACGCAGTCCGGTCGCGCTTGGTGTGCGCCGCGCGTCCCCGATTTTGACGCGGCGCCCAATCGAACCGCGACACCACCGCCGCTCATGGCTTGCCGATAATATTTCAGAGCGCGACGCGTCACGCATTTTTTTGGGGGAGAGCAGCCCGCGTCGGCTCGAGTCTTAATTAGAATTTAACGTGCCTGCACATTTTTCTTGCGGGAAGTTAATATTTCGCGGAAGAGGAAAAGTCACTAAATTTTTGCAGAGATGGTGTAGTCACGAGGTCTGGAAAAATTGGTGAATGGTGAGTTGGTGAATAATATGAAGCTTTTAGTAGAAAGTTTCAACCCTAGAAAATGCAATGGTGCTTTTGTATACCTTTGAATAAATAATATAAAAATTGAAATTTATAGTATTTTCTGACATTTAATTGAAGTTATTTAAGTTTGGTCATTTTAATTATACAAAACGAGTCAAAATTATGGATATTCCTAAATACTTCTGGAGTAAAGCGTTTAAAAAATAAATAGTTGTGGGCCAAAGATTGAAGGATTTAATTAAAAAATTCAGTGCAATAAACCTTAACTTTCAAATCCTGATAAATTGAAGAAATTGAATTTGAAGATCATTTGTAGATCAACTAGTGATTTTTAAATAAGAACACCTATTTTTCCTTTAGAAGAGGCTCTCAATCTCCTATATTAATTTTTAAATTTTTGCAGAGATTTTGACCCATGTTGATTAGCTTTTTCAGATTGTAAAGTTAAAAATCAGTCAATGTCAAAACTTTTTTGCGCAAGTAACTAAGCGATGGTTATTAAGATTCATATGATCAGTATTACCTAAATGGACACAGTAAAGAATGAAATTTTTGTTCTTTTAATAATTTTTTCTTCTAATCAGGGCTACAGAAAGCTATTCTATTGAAATTTGGAAAATATGGAATAATTTAATATTGAATTAACGTTTATAGATTAAATTATTAAAATTCAAAGCAATTGATATAACAACTGATTATTCCAAAATTGCAGATATTACTTATAGTTTAATTATTATGGGTGACGTCCTCCAATTAAAAGCTATTCGTTGTATCCTCGCAATAAAACGCAGCAGTATTGAAAGGTGAAAATCATATTTTGAAATTTACGCTGAAGTTGCGCATGTCACTGCGAACTTTATATTTTAAAGTAAATTTCTCCTGTCCGAATAAAATGTGGCCAAGTGAAAATATTTTTTTTATTTTTTTTTATCGACCACATCAAAATTCGTGCGAGCACACCACGTGACAAATGGAAAACTCTGGTAGCGAACACGAAGTTTACATCTAAAGTTAGCCGGAAGTTAAGTTGAGTACAACATCGATATCTGTCACGTTTGCAAAACCGCGATGTTGATTACGCGGTAATGATTTATTTCATAGTGATATCAATATTTAACTACAACCGTGGAACTAAATCTTCGTGAAAATTTTTGTTTCATTCGAATCGGTGAAGCTTCATTCGGTATTCATAACTTGTTTGTATGCAAAATGTAACATTTTTGGAAAATGATTGTACGTTACGTATAAGTTACAAAATGAATCTCACGATAACAACTACTTTATAAACAGATATAGTTCAAATAAAAAATTGTATTAAAAAAAAACGAAAGAATTTTAATTAAAAAACAAAATTACTTTAAACGCATAAAAACAATACTGACAGTATAAGACATAGAAAGTCTATTGAAAGTCGACAGTATTAAAGAGGCGCCGGAGGACTCAGAAAAAGCACAGCGAAATCACGAAAACGAAACACGGAAAAATCGGTTAATCCGTCGATTCGCGGGAGCCGTTAACGGGGGGGAGCTCTGCGAGCATTTTCGATTACCGGGCGCGGCAGTTGGCGAGAAAATGATTTCGGCGTCCATTGTCGCAACTCGCGCGCGTACGCCGCGGCCGCTTCACGCGGCGATTCGCTGCCCGAGGCGATCGCCGCTCGAAAAAGGGGTCAGTCGTTTGTCTGTCGCCTGGGTTTGCGAGTTTTGCTTCCTCTCGATTTACGCGCTGCGGCCCACTGTGCGTCCTTTGAGCGCGCGCGCCCCTGTTAATTAGCGACCGGCGAACTATTTTCCATTTCGTTTTTATCAAGTTCAAAATAATTAATTGGAGAATTTTAGATTCGGTTAAAATTGTTCGATCGGCGCTTTTAACAGTTTATGAGGTCTACTTTTTTTTCTTTTCGGACGTTAGATTTTTACTCAAAATTTTTGTTTCAATGGGAAATGTTGAGTACGGGTTGGGAGAGTTCGCTTTGAGGTGTAGGCTGGAGCCAGATATATTAGTGAAAAGTAGGGTCTTCACCAATCTCATGAAGAAAAATTCATGTATGAATAATGACATGTTTCTCTCTAAATCTCATTTAGTGAAATTTCACTGATTTTCCAATGCAGATCAGGTCACTTTTACTGGTTTGCCCTGATCTTCACTGAAAATTCAGTGAATTTCACTGAATTAGGTTTACAGGATTGATTTTTAATAAAAAGTTAATTATCCGAATGTTACAGTAGGTCTTTAGTATTTTTTTACTTTATTATATAAGTCTTCTGTCTTATTCGTCAAATTGAAAAAATTACAAAAAATTAATAAATTAATATAGGTACTTGGATTTGCTATTAGAACTTTTAATTAATAAACATCTTATAGAAAAACGAACTATTCCTATGATTAAATTTGAACTAACAGAATAGGCAGCACTTCTATGTCGAAAACTGTTCATGGTAATAACACAATTTTTTTAAACAGTTCACTTATCAACATTCACTGTTAATAAATAAATGTTTCCTTATTCAGAATTTTCAGACTTCAAGAGAATAATATGTGATTTATTTTTTACTACCCCAAATTGTATATCCTAACAAATTTTCCAATGATTTTTTCTTTCAATACAGTCCACACACCTTCATCCGTAACAAACAAGTTGACAAATAATCCACATAAAAATAAACATACCAATTGGACCTCCCACTCGGGCGCGACGCCACCCCATTACTTCTCGATCAGTCCGAGAGGCGACCCCCCTCCTTCCTCCCCCTGGAGGCCCCTCGGGCCATCGAAGGGTGCCTTTGTTGCCCCGGACGAAATAATCTCCTTTGTTCGCGCCGGAGAAAAAACGGCGTAGGAGAGGTGAAAAAAACCGAGACGCGAGACAGAGAGAGAAAAGCGGCTCTAGGAGAGCTTGTTTTTTTGCGCCCCGCGCCGCTGTCTTTTTCGCAGCTCCGGCCAATTTCGGTGCGCGCCCGCTCGCGTCACGCTCGAGACGTCGTCGGGGGAGGCGAGCGGCGCGGACGGACGGACCCGAGGACTTGGCGCGGGAATCTCGCGACGCGCCGCGGGAGAAAACGATCGGAGAGAGCGCGTCGGGGGTAATTCGATTTATCGACTTCCTTCCAATTTTCCGAGGTCCCCCAGTGTGTTAAAGTGTGCAGGTGTGTGTGTGCGCGCGAGCGTTTCACCCCCGAGCGCAATATTTAATTTTCTCGCATTCAGCGCCTCTTCTTTTTTGGCACTGACTTGACCTGTGCGCCTTTCTGTTTTCCCCGCCGCTTCGAGAGAGAGGCTCCGCTTTTATGGAGTGTTTGTTGGGACGTCAAGCATGTCGATTTTGAGGGAGGTCGGTCTTAGTTGCTCACTTTTTTTCTACCTATACTTTTTGAAGAAGGTGCTTTCTGCGTTATCGATTAAAATTGTACTTTTTTTATAAAATTGCTTTATGGCTTCAAATATTTATCAATAATTTTTAAAAATTAAAAGTTGGATACGAATTTATTAAAGATAAAGTGATAAAATAATTTTTGTTTGCATAGTAGGGTTTAAATTTCAAGGTATTCCGTTCACAAGTTTAGCGGAAAAATTATTAAAAAAATCTTGAAAATATTAAACAGTAATGTAAACTTGTTCTAATCTTGTTTTTCTCCTAGACTGATAAATGGAATGACTTGAAATTGAAATGAGATAATCTTTGCACTACGATGGAGAAGGTTTTCACCACGTTGCCCTTTTTTTCTAAATTCGTACGTGGATTTTTAAATAATCGAAAAAACATTAATGCCGCGATAAAGTCAATCCCTACTGTTGACTTTCCAATCCCCTTCTTAAAATAACAACCTTTACAATAAAACAGGAATTTACAAAATTTTCAAAAAACAATCGAATTGAAAGTAACACAGATAGGTCCAACCCCATGCACACGTCAACCTCCAAAAAGCTTTACACAACAAGTCAATCGTACTTCTCGCGGAATGAATTATTCAATTTCGCACTCGCCGGGCTACCAAAAAAAAAATTCCGAAAAAGAGGCAAACCCCAAACAATGAAACCCTTTCAAGCCCTAAATAAGAGGACCGCTCGCAAGCGAATGAAAAAAAAAGAGGCCGGGACCGCGGCAAGAGAAAAGGACTAGTTCGCTCAAAGTTTTTCAAACTTCTTCTCTCTCTCTTTCTCTGTCTGTCTCTTTTTCTCTCACTCTCTACCCGCCGCGAAATTTCGCATTCCGCGACTGCACCGCGGCCGAGAGGGAAGTTTGACTTCGACTCAGCAACCTTCGCCTCGCGAATAAAACGCCGAAGCGGCGCGGGCATGCGCGCCCGCACAGACCCCGGGAGTTTATACCCGAAATATCGCCAAGTCCGTCTTCCACTCGGTGGATTTTCGAGTTTGGCGGCGGTAGAGAGAGAAGAGAGGCTGGGGAAAAAAGACTCGGTGCATCCGTACGTGCGTGAGTACGTAATTTTCTGCGCGGAAGTTGGCGCGCGAGATGCCTTCTTTCGTACGGTAGGGAAATTTGGTAAAGAGCGGCCTTTGCTACGAAGTTTTGGGAGGTGTGTTAAGAATATTGTACGCCTGAATCGTGCGTGGAGTCATTGATTGTTCTGAGAGATTATATTAACTGTGGATTTTTTTAAGGAATAAAGGAAATTTTTTAGTGCTTACCATGTTTATACTTACTAGAAGTCTAAATGCGCGCTTTGCGCGCGGTACATCTAAAATGATAAAAATATGTGATTCAAAATTTCGCGCCAAATTTCCGTCACAATTTGTAAGCCAATCAAATTTCAAATCTCCGCGTCAAACTG